>NW_010577447.1:19790-32661 GCF_000705375.1 Tinamus guttatus | reverse complement strand
GCTCTCCTGCTGTGTTTCCATTTAGAAATATAACAGGATACAGAAACTGTCCAGAGGTTGCCCTTCTAGCACCTCCTTCAAATCTTCTGGCCCTGTGCCACATGCATTGCTTAAAGCTGGGGGTGCTCTGGGTGCTTTGTCTAGTTAACTCTGAAAAGCAGCAGTAAGGAACCACTGCATGCCCCAGCTGTCCAAAGGAGTACCTGTAACGTGGGGAGAACCTTTGCCCAGCAGGATCCTGCAATGCTCTTGCCTGGGGTGGAGGCATTCCCTTCCACCAAGCTTCCCTGGCAGAGAGGGGTTTGTGGAGAGAAAAATTCCTGTCTTCATAGGGAACAATTGTAGGAGGAAGGGTTTGGAAACTGTAGTTGTCCTAAGTATGAACACCTTTTTCCTTTTCTTTGATGCAGGATCTTGATAATCTGATTCAGGATATGGACAGTGATGAAAACAAAGTAAGTAAAAGCACAGTTAAAGCAAATGCTTTAATATCAGCCTGTCAAACCACTGGAGAGTTCCAGGTAAATATGTGGACTCCAGATGTGTGTTTGTAGGTGGTGAGGCTGTGGCTCTTAGAGCGTGTGGATCCCCACAGATCATGTGAGGGATCAGTGGCGTAGCTAGGTATTATCCTCTGTCCTGCTCCAAGTAATAAAAGTAAATGTTTTACGCAGATTGAAAAAATAGCCCTTTAATTCTGCACTTGTACAAGGTTTATTGCTGGCAGGTGCGTCCTTTTCAAGGACGAAGCTGTAGATGAAGATGACTCATCTAGAATCTTTGAAATGAGAGTAGGAAAATTAATGCACAAAAGATTCCTGATGTTGATTCCCTAGGGATATTGTAAAGGAGTTCCCATAAGAGACAGAGCCTTAAAATACATCAATTTATCTCTTCCAGTGAAATCTGCTCCATGGTGCATTCTGCTCCATAACAAGTTGGCTGTGTCTTAAACGACAAGCTTCTGTGCTACACTTTTCCAGGGAAGTTGTTCTTGAGCTTGTTGCAAGTTCCGTTCCTGCAGCCTTCTAACAAAGCTGCCTCGGCCCTTTGTGTTTCAGATCCAGGCCTACCTGATGTGCAACAAGCTGCGCTCAGCCTACCTGGTGTCGGTGCGGCAGGAGGCGGCACGCGCGGTGCAGCTGGTGCAGCACGTGCGGCAGCTGGCGCAGCGCGGCGGCGACGACATCGTGCAGGCCATCGGCGCCCAGTGGCTCCTGGGCCACCAGCCCCGGGCCAGAGGCCGGCAGGCCCAGGGCAGCAGGAAGTAGCCGCTCTGGCAGCCTCCAGGAAGGGCCGGCTCCCACAGCTCGAGGCGGGCAGCCCTGCGATCCCTTGGTGAAAGGGGCATCTCGGAGCGCGCTGGTGGCCAGCGGAAGCTGCTGATGTTCCTCTGGCTGAAAGGAAGGGAACTAAGGTACAAGTGCCAGTAGTGCCAGTGCTTCTTGCTACCTCAGGGTGTTTGCTGGCCTTTCTTTCTGTGTGTGTGTGCGTGTGTGTGTGCGTGCGTGTGTGTGTGGAGACTTTCAAACTGAACAAACAAGACTTTTTAGCTTTATGGAAGAAGGAACTCATGTATTTTAGAAAGACAATGATCTTTTTGTTACGGTTCTTAATTTTAACCCATAAAACCTACAAAAAGAGGCTGGTAACATCATATCAGTTTGATGTAGCCTAGAATATATATATATATACACACATACATACACACATACATTTTTTTATACATTTTTTTGGTTATGAGTTTCCCTGTAAAATTTCTGAAGATTGGAGATCTTTTATAGCAGCTGAAGCAAAAAGGTGATTTTTTTTCCCTTTTTTTTTTTTTTTTAAGCCTCTATACAAACTTTTACTCTTCTTTTTTTCCTTCCCATTAGTGCAGTGTGCTCAATTTCTCTAGCTGTTTTGAAAAGGTAGAAACTGGTTCTTCTAGGCAGGTTTCTACTTACCAGTTGCACTATCTGACATATACATGGCACTTAAGCCCTTAATGGAGAGATGAAGCTGAAAGGGGATATCCAGGAAAGGGGGAATACAAAAGGGAAATAATCTTTTAAAATGATTACAACCAGCCTACCTCTCTCTTCTCTGTGATGTATCAAATAAATTGTTTTGATGCAGGCTTATCATTGAACAGTTGCCAATAAACTTCCACAATTTCACATCAGATACAGTGGAAACCATGGAAAGATACAACTCTGCTAAAATTGAGCAAGCAGTTTGTATCCCAGTCATAAAGGGGTCGATGGCTTTGTTTTCTTTTTTCTTAGCACAATACTTCTGTCCTGTGAGGCACATAGAGCACCAGACTGAATTTTTGTTAATTGGACATAAACTGTACAGATGAATATATTGCCTGACTTCGCTCTGGAGTGTGTAAGAGCAGGTGAAAATGAAGTATTCTGTAGCTCAAGGTAGCTTTTGCACTGATTTTTTTTTCTTGTGTGTGGATGTTTACTGTGACTGGAAATAGATGAGTAGTGGTAGGTTTATTCGGTTTTGTGAAAAAACAGGCATCTTTGTGTAGCTGTGTTCAGGGATGCTGGGAGAGGTGGCTGTTTGTGCAACCACAAATATTGGGGCATGAGAAATGGGTGTAAGCATAGAGTAGCAGGTTTTTGTTTTGTTTTGCCTTGTTTGTTTTGTAAGGGTGGAGGATAAACTAAGAGTATGTGTTTGCAGTCTACATGTACTTTAGTACAAGAGATGGGAAAAGTAGTAGAGTGTTTGTAATGTTAAACTGCTGTCTACTTTCTACAAAAAAAAAGTTTCTGAAGTGTAACATAACTGTAAATAGTTTTAATACATAAGGTAATTAGACTGTCAGAAAGGGCCTTGCAGTCTCCCCACCTTCACTGTCATGACAGAAGTGACATTGTGGAGATGAGGAGGACTCGCTTCATCTCCTTGGAGTGAGGTGCAGGGACGTGCACATCTGGGCAGTGGTGCTTCCCGTGCGGCCGTGGGGCTCAGCACGGCACGGAGCAGCCGGAAAGGGCCACATTTAGCTCTTGGAATTTGCCAGCCACAGCTTTGCACCATCTCATTAGTGAGCAGGACTCATGAAAGCTGCTTTTGTGGTCTTGGCCAAGCTGACCTAGCTTTTTCATCAGATTACAGCTGTTAGGCTAATCCTAAAACGTGACACTATCCATGTCTTCAATCACTTCCAAATCTCTAATTTCCAGGAGGGTGGGAGGGCTTCTAGTGTTTTAGGTATCCAGCTAGGCACTGCTCCACTCTGTGTTTCTGCTCCAGTCCTTCACAGCTGTACGTGGCATGAAGAGAGAAAGTGAGTGTGGAGCTTGCCCTGCAGAGCAGTCAGTTCTGTGCCTGCCTTTCTCTTTGACCTTTTTGCACTGTACTTTTGCACTTTATACAGTGTTAGTTGTAGTTTAATAGTTCAAAACCTGGACCTCTAGGCACCTTTCTCCTACCAGCAGAACTGGAATTCTGATCCTGACTAACTGCCTTGTGTCATGATAGTGCAAGTATCAATGGGTTTAGAAATGTTCCACATCAAAAATGAATTCAATACTGCCAGTTAAAAAGAACTCCTATATTAATGACCAAGATTTGTTTACAATGCATAAATATATAAATAAAGTACTATCAGTGAAGATCTCTTAACATAGTTTCTGTTTTTTGGGGTTTTTTTTCCCCTATGTCTACATAGCTGGGGTTTTCTTTCTAGGTCCATGTTTTGCTTTTTTTTGCTGTGCTCAGCTGAGGGAAGGGAAAGAAGTCTCGCTGTAGTTCAAAAATATGTCTTTTTGCAACAGTATATTCAATATTTAAAGCTGTTGGAGTATCACATTTTAGCTCACTTGCTATTTATTTCATCCTAAAAGCTTATAAATGCACTCTCACAGGCCCCTAATCTTCTTCAGAGGGCTTTACAAGTTAATCTGACTCTCTGTTACAGCCTCTCTTTGAGGCAGCTAAATGAGCTTAAGTTGCCTCATTTTACAGCTCACCTTTAGCAAGGATAGATAATTTGCCCAAGGTCAAAAAGGAAGAGTGTGTGCATGTGTGTCAGGAAATATGCTGCTAGCTGCCTTCTGTTAGATCTACAGACCTTTGAGAAAATTGTTGACCATCAGGATAAAAGTGTTTGGGCCAGAGACACTGGTTTTCTTCTTTTTTCTTTTTCTTTTTTTTTTCTCCCTCCCCTCATTGCTCTTAAACCCTTTTCAAGATGAGTGTTAAACAGTGCCACAGCAAAGCGTGCAGTGCAGGTGCCTGATATCATTTATTGATCCTGCTTAGTCGTGGATTTTGCCCTACCTTCAAGGTTTCAAGGTGCAACATAAGGGAGGAAACAGAGTGTGATAAAGAGAAATATGCCAGGACTTAATGCAACACAAACTGTGTTCTTTACAAGGGTAAGGCAGGTGCATAGAGCAACAGCACCAACTGACTACTTCAACATTACAGAAGGAAGAGTGGGTATCCTGCTCTAAAAAGAAAATGGCTTTATTGAGTATTGCTCAGAATTAGCTCAGCACTGAGCTGCATGGAAACCTTCAAGCAGAATTAACAATGAAAATAGTATCTGTTTTCTAAAACTGCTGCTTTGTCACAGTGGAATGCTTAAGTTGCTTGCTTCCCCCCGCCCTGCCCCCAAAGGGGAAGATAATCCTGTGAGCGCTTGTTTCTAGCTGCATAGGTCTTTCAAAGATCTGATTACTGGTCTCTCTGTAGCAGTTTGAACCAAAGTCAGGAGCCCAAGAGCTCAGTTCAAGGGGAACAGCGACCTGAGTGTGTAGGAGTCCCCAAACTGCCCTTCAAGCATACGGCTGCTGCCTGCTTCTGCATGGCCAGCCTAGTTGCCTGACAGCTAAGCTCCCCTAGCACCAGCATGGTGCTGATCCCTGCTTTAACTGCTCAGCTCCAGCTACCTTCCTGCTGCAGCAGCTGTCAGTTAAAGTTGAAAGCTCAAAGGAAGTTGTTTGTTGTTTGGTTAAAGCTCTTTCAGTCTAGTTGAAGTGTTCTTTACTCATTCTGCTCTCTTGTACTTCTGGGGTCTGAAGTCATTTGAAGTGCAGCTGGTGAGTTTGCTGTGACAATTTTTACATTGTCTTTGCTTAATGCTTCAAAGCAGCAATGCTGTTTTTTTGAGGCAAGTTTTTCTTGCTTAAGCAGGGTTGCAGCATTTAACCTCCCCTCAGCTGCACCAAAACCATGGTCCTCAGCCCCCTAGTCACTTAGGCCAGCCAGTAGTTACCGGTGGCCATGCTGCTGCAGTAGCTATGGGCCAGCTTCTCGCAGAGCATCTTTGGAACAATACATAATTTCAGTTACAAACTTTAACTAATGCTTGGCACGAAAAGGCCAGCACCTGTTTCTATGGCCTAGAGAGCATTTGTATTGCATAGAATTGCCAGAAACCTTAACCCTCTAAAAAGTACTTCTATTCTGTCAGTCAAATACTAGGAATTGAGAATTTATGGTCCTACCTTACTATTATTACTCCTGTGGACAAAAACAAAAACACCACCACCATAAAAGAAAAAAAATCTCACAGGGGAAGTCTTTGTTGATTCATAATCTAAAAATGAGACTGCAACTCCCATTTCTATTCTAGAGCTGGAGCACAATTAGCACCTGGCTATAGAATGTCAAGTATATATAAGTAATATCTGAATTTGTGCTCTTAAGTCTCCAGCTAGGAAAGGGGACCGGCTGCTTACTAATCTCACTCCTTAAGCATAGTATTCCAGAAATTCATACTCAGTTGTGTCCATGGAACCATCAGGGCATGTGGAAGGGCCAAAGTTCTTGTCTTGGGGTCTCTCAGCAGTGTTCCTCCCAGGAAGAGAAGCATCACCACAGTCAGGCATATACATGCTTGAGCCCTGCACTGCTCAGTCCCACTGGATGCCTAGGAGCTCACAGCTCACACTCCAGAGCTGCTTTGCTGTCTCATCATCCCGACCTCGGGGAGATACATATGCTGGCTGGCAATCGCTGTAAGGGAAACAAAAAATAATGTATATGTACATAGATAAAGTCAACTATCTCTGTCAGCATTAGAATAGGCGGTAGTAATGAGAGAGGAGCTGCTTTTTGTCACCTTAAAACCAAGTGCAGTTAAGGGTGTGAGGATGGGAGGATAATTAGCAGATGAGCTTGGGAAAAGCCACCTTGGGAAGGCTTCCTTTCTACCTGCCTAGGGAAGGGGAATCTTCCCTGACAGTACCTGGAACTGGCTTTGCATTTGTTTATAGCTGCTAAAAAGAATTATAAGTGCTAGCCAAGCTTATTCAAAATCAGCTTTTCCAGCAAGCACTGCAAAAAAGCCACTTGTACAGCCCTTTATTCAAAACTATTTATCAAATTTAATTCATTCCATTCCATTGCCATTCACCAAAGGCAGAGGATGCCTGCCCCAGGATGGCAATACTGTAATAGCCATGTAGAGTTTTATCTTATGCCTTTTTCTTCTCTCCTCTGTATGCGATCTGGAACAAGGATAGTGCATTCTTATCCTACTAGTTGTATGCTGCAAATGAGCAGCTCCCTCATCAGAGGGAGCTACATTGCTGCTATTTCTAACTTTTCTGGACTCGGCCGAGCATAGTGGCTGTGTGTACCATATTGCACAGCCTGTGGTGATCCCTGAGAGACTGGGGGGGCTTTGCCTGGCTTGCTGTAGCAGATAAGGATTTTTTTTATGTTTTATACTGATGCTTTATATTCTATTGCCTGGAAAGTATTTTAGGCCAGTCCACTGTAAAGCCAGGTACATTTGTGAATTAGTGTTTCAGCTATTTGTTTCTAAGTCCACAACTATTTCTTCTATGATGAAGTTAAAACCTACATACATTTTCTGTTCTCCAGCACATGAATGCTCTGTTTATAAGATGGGAGAGACAATCATGCAGGGAAGATTAAGGCACCTATTTATATACTCAAGTCTGATTAGCTCCAAGTGAAGATCAGACAAAGCCATTACAGAGAATAATCTGGTCACTTAGCACAAGAGAGGAAAGCTCTGCAAAGAAGTTCAGGCTCCCACAGTATCTGTGCTAAAAACAAGGCAACAACCAAGAAAAACAGATTTCCATATTTGCTTCCCAGCAGTGGGACTGTTACGCTGCTCTCACATGTGCTTGTCGGCTTCCTATGAGGCTTGATGAAGCTCTTTAAAGGGCACTTTCATCATGACTTGGAACTGCTCTGGGTTCTAATTTTTGTCAGGGAGTGATTATGAAGGGGAGAAAAAAAAAAGATAAAAGAAAAAACAAAAAAGGGATTTGTAGTGGGAGTTAGAAATGACAATTTGCAGACCAGAGTGATGAGCTTTCCCTGAGGAGCCTCCCAGCTCGTGCATCTTACTCTGAAGGATCAAATCATTTTGTTATATGCCTAGCTCTAAAACTTAGACTGAAAAATCTTTCCCATAGGAGCAAAAGCACCCATTTTTGCTCCTCTCAATAACCTTGACCACATCTGGACTCCCTGGAAGGAATTAAATCAAGCATCCCAACTGCCTGTGAGTGGATGGGCTTTCTCCTCCAACAAGCTAAAATTACAGAGAAAACCAACCTGCTCTTCCCCATGGTTGACTCCAGTGCCTTCATTAACTAAAACAGCTCTACTGGGGTGGTCAGCCCCAGTTTGAGGCAGAGAGAATGAGAGCGCAGAGCCTGTGACAGTCTCTCCTGCACTTCCTCTCCTAGCATGGTGGGGACTGCTACTGCCTGAGGTGTTGCACAGCTCGGGGGTTCCTGGGAACACAGTGCTGCTTGGAACAGACCTGGAAGGAGTAGGGCCCATATTTCTATCACCTTCAGCTATTTTGGTGACCTATTGCAGTCCCCTCTGCAGTAAAGAATCGCACTAATACTTACTTTCCCACTCAAGCAAGGTTGCTTTCCCATTATCTCCACAACTTCACATCATATCAGCAACTTCTACCCACCTGAAATACTGTCCTGTCACCGAGTCTAGCTCCTCTGCCACTGCACAGTACACACTGGTCTGTGCCCCTTCGCGGGGAGTCTTCAGGAAGAAGGAGAACGCCTTCCAGAGCCACGTCATTAGGAAGGAGTGCCGCACCAGCTCGGAACAGACAGAGCCAGGGTGCAGAGAGTTTGCTGTGACTTTAGTACCTGCGGAAAAAACGATTCGGGACAAATCAGCCTCCATCAGGCTTGCCTCATACAAAAGGGTAACATCCTTTTTGCCTCAGAAAATACTCAATAGCTTAAAAGGAGAAGTCCAAGCATGGATATTGGGAGAGCTAATGAAGTCCTCACTGCTTGCTGGAGTTTCCCCCACTCCTTTCCAAAACCACACAGTTACTAGAAGTCTTTGCAAAACAACCTGCTAGAAGACCTGAATGCAAAAATAGCAGCAGTTTCCAGCAGGCTTGAGAGAAACAGATCTTTTTTATTTACTGTATTTCCTAGAGAAAACACTGATTCTGTTTTAGTAAAATTAATACTACTTAATTGGGTATATGGAATATACCTGAATAATATTGCTGTGACAGAGATGCTGTGACTAATTTAAGAGGGTCTGCCTAGTCCTATGCTTCTGTTTTACTGCTCTTCAACATTGAAGGCAGCTGAGAATGCCATAGCTCTTCCCTATAGACTGCACTTGTCAAACATTACGTTCAGCTCTAAATCCCTTCAGCTTCTACCCCACAAGCCAGTTGTGTGCTCAAATGCAGTTACCTTTTGGACAAGCATCAAAGAAAAATAAAATCTGTTCAACTGTGCAAATCTAATGAGCTACTCTGCCCGGTTGCTGAAAAGATGATTACTGCTTTATTTCTCCTAGGTCCACAGAGAGCAGCTATTTTTCTTCCTGAATGAACCAGCTACCAGTGACCTTTGCTCAACCAGTTCATTTTTTTCATCCAATTTCTAGACTTCTCTTTAATCCCCACCCCCCCTCCTCATACACAGTGCTCAAAACACAAGCAGCAAAACAGCCCTCTCCGCTGGGTGACTTGCCTTGCAGGCGCCTCGCCAGCTCCCGCGTGAAGAGCACGTTAGCCAGCTTGCTGTGGCAGTAGGCAAGGCCGCGGTTGTAGCTCTTCTCTCCATGAAGGTCATGGAAGCGGATGCGGCCCCCGTGATGAGCCAGGGAGGACACGTTCACTATACGGGCTGGGGCAGACTGCTTGAGACGCTCCAGCAAGAGGAAGGTCAAGAGAAAGTGACCTTAAGGAAGAGAGGAAAAGTTAGGATATTTCACCTTTTCTGGTCTTTCCCTGCTGGCATTTCCAAGTGTTTTCAACATGCTGTTTGCATGCTATAGCTAACTACTACCATCACCTCGAGCCCAGGAGAAAGGCGGCATACTCAGTCAACAGCTCAGCTTTCATGGGACCATTAAATTCTGCTCCTCAGCTTCTAAAGCTTGGAGCTATCACATATTTCACGTGCCCCAGCTGCTATCTAGAGATTAGAAACCAAACCCACAATAAGGAAATACACTGCATTACTCCTTCCAATGACATGTCAGTCTTGAGGAAACTAGCTTCTATCTCCAGAGATCTAGATCAGGTCTTCAATACTTTACCAGAAAGGAAGAATGAGGAAGAGAAAAATCCAGAAGCAGAATCCCCTTTGACATTTTACCACTTGACTCCAAGGGTCTTACCGAGGTGATTGACTCCCAGGTGCATCTCAAAGCCATCAGCTGTCTTGGAGTAAGGGCAAAGCATCACTCCAGCATTGTTAATAAGGATATGGAGTTCCTTCTCCTCTGCGAGAAAGAACGGACACCATTCAACCAGACAACAGAGACAAAAGACAGTTACAAAACCCCTGCTTGAGTTGCAGCCATATTTCCTTAGTAAAATCAGAACAAGCCTCCTACCACAGACTACTTCATGGCCTCTGACAAGCCCCTGCTGTCAACCCATGGTACCAACGTGGTACAGGATATGCACGCCAGGAACTGGCATCTGCCGTAATCCACTGGCATCAGAACAGAACCCCCTCCTCTTGTCTGGCTCTGTCAATAGCTCTGGAGGGTAGAATTGGCCTCCAGGGCAGCCGCATTTTTCTGCCCTTGCCCAGAATGGAGTTGTCACACACAAAAATTCAATTTGTGGCAAACGAGGTCCATATAGTGAAGGGGAAGATATTTTCATACACAAATCCAGCAGCGGGCATCACTTGCACGACACCCTCAGCTTCTACCCTTAAAATCCCTGTGGAATACACAACATCACCCAGCAAGTTAACAGCAGGTATGGAAACAGAGCAGGGTGTTAATACTCCCAAGACAAACTCTTCCAGACCCCTCCTCACTCTGAAGAGCAGAAAGTGGTTCTTGACATATTTCCATTGAAAAGAAGGATGTAGGGGCTGTACCTGCTAGAACATTATCAGCAAACTCCCGGATGGACTTTGTATCAGCCAAGTCCAGTTTTTTCACAATGACCTGCTGGTTCCCTGTTTCAGCACGGATTTCATTTGCTGCAGCTTCTCCCTTGGCTATGTCTCTGCAGGCAAGAATCACCCTGGCACCTGCAAGAGGGAAAGACGCAGGAGCACAGGCTGAGACCACTGGGAGCGGACTGGAGGATCAGGGCTCTTGCAAGCCTGCCCAGAGCACCTACAAACAATTCGTTAGCTTAGGGAACTGGTATCAACCCATATGTTGCAAGCTCTAGTGCAGACCATAGTCATCCTTGGGCCAGGAAAATGCACACTGGAAATGCTTCTATCCAGCTTTTTCCAGGTCAAGCATGTGTACTGGTATGACTGGGCTGTAAACTGTGCCTATGATGCCAGTGTCAGTCCACACACACACCTACTTGGACCCTGCTAGGTTATGTGGTAAAAGCTCATCTTCAAAAGCACAAAGAGGCACCAAAGGACAATGGCAACTGAGGGAACCCAAGTAACACCTTGTCTGGCTGCTCCCAGGCCCATCTCAGGTTCTTCTCCACAAGCACAGAGGCACAGTGGAAAACAGAGGAACCCAAATCACTTCCTCAGAGAACCAACTCCCTGTCCTGCTCCTCCCAGGACAGCATCTACCCTCTATGATGAGTCGACCAGTGGAAGTGACCTGGGTACACGTGTGGATCTCTAAGGGGGAGACCACAGGGAGAGCTGGCTACCCAGAGGGGCTGGGGAGTCCTGGACAACTGCCAGGGAAATTGTAGCAGCTGGGGTTGATTGGGAAACCCATGTGTGTGCACTCTCTCTCTCAAACGGCAAGAACACAGGAGCGCTTGGCTATTGTGGGAACCAGGGAATTCTGGCCAACTGACAGCGACTGAGGAGTCTGAGGGTGTTGACTGGGAGAGAGGGGTAGGGAACACAAGACCCTAAAATTGACTGGAAGGAGTCCAGTCCCTATGACCAGGGAGACCATAGGGGTCAAGACGCACACATATGCGTGTGTAGATCTAGGGCTGAGGCCCCTGGAAAAGAAAGGTGTAGGACTGGATGGACTGACTACATGTGCAAGGTCAGCTACTGTACACACCTACAGCGTATGTGTGTGTGGGCACAAGTGAGGGCTCTGTACTGGCAAGTGGAGGGGGGGGCTGCAGACTTCACAGGCTCGTATGTCCAGGTGCCAAGAACTGGGGTGACTGGGGATCAGGAATGGCCTGAGTGTCTAAGCCCAGCTGCTGGAGGGATCCACATGCTGTGTACGTGTCCTACTAATGGGCCTTCCTCCTGAGCAGCCCAAGGCAGGAACAGGATGAGGCTGCTGTTCCTGCTTGTGTGGTGCTGCGTGTTGGATCAACTCCTCTTGGAGCTGATCTATGCGGCCAACCTTGTGTATCCATGTTCTAAATACATGTTTGTGTGAGTGCCTGCTAGGAGCATGTTCGCAGCCTTGCTACTGTTTGGACATGGAACTGCACCAACCTCACCCCATTCGCTGACCTTCTTGCCTTGAAGACCTCAGCCAGAACAGTTTCTTAGCCAATTACAAACAGGTAGGTTAATCCCTACACCTGCCACCCAAAAGCATTTAAGCCAATTTAGCCTGAAACAAGAATAACGAAAAATACACACTAGTGAAACTAAGCCATTTCCCAGCTTCTTACAAATGCAGCTCAGTGATACCAAGGACTTCCCCCGTCCTCTCAAAAGGGTTGTAGTGCAGAGATTTCTCATGTCACAAGACACATTTTCAGAGTTAAAGCAATGAAAACAGTTGAGAAACTCAGGACTTGTGACTCAGTGGTTTCACACTCTGGAAAAGCAACATTTGGGCTCCTCTCTAATATGTAAGTGTGCCCAACACTCTTACTAACCTCAAACGCTGTTCAGACCCATGCACCAGTCACTTATCAGCACACATTAGTTAAAAGCACCATTATATCTTGTAACTGGGCTTTTCTCTAAGAAGAAGGATAGCTAGGCGCTATCCATCGGATTTCCAACTCCATAGATGAAACTGCAAGGTAATCCTCCTTAGATGTAGAAAAAGGACTGCAGACACACACACACACAGCAATTACAAGCAGATGCCTGCTGGCATAGGGCAGTGACTTGCCTCTTCGTGCAAGGTCTCTGGCTGTCTCCTTCCCAATGCCTGTGTTGGCTCCTGTGATTATTACCACCTTCCCATCTAGTTTAGCCGTTGACTTACACTGTCCTCCAGCAACATACCTCCTGGAGGAGAAGAAAACAAGAACAAGAGGGTAACACAGAAAGATCCAAGGGTCAGATTTTTCTGGTTATGAGGCTCAGCCTTATCACTTATGGCTCTTGGGTTGGCTCTGCCCCAGAAGCTGGCCCAATCACTGCATTCAGAACAGCGAGGCAAATCTTTCACGGGCCGGGCAAATCCCGCGGTTCCCAGGCAGGTCCCTGCCATTCCCAACCGTCATCTCAACGGCCACTCCCACCCCCGGCCGGGGCCGAGACTCGGG
>NW_010577447.1:3119-18405 GCF_000705375.1 Tinamus guttatus | reverse complement strand
GGTGAGGAAGGGGGCGGGGCGGCCGTTAACGTCGCCGGGGGAGGGGCGGTAACGGCGGCCAACGGCCACGGGGTTAAAGCTGCCCGGCGAGGCCCGTCTCAGGGTGGCTCTCCGATCATTTCTTGGGCTCTGCTCCCTTCCTGAGAAAGGAAAAGGGATGCGGTGCGGCGAGGAGAGCCCTCTGCCTGCCGGCGGTCCCGGTTTCCCCGGCGCAACCTGCCCTGCATGAGACCCGCCGGGATAGCGACCCCTCGGTATCCCGGCCGGCTGCCAGCGGGTGGGAGAAGGCGTGGAGGTGGCCACCGTGCTCCACGATACCTCAGTCTCGTCATCCCCCCAACCACCTAATCCTGTGTGCTTAGGTGTCAGATCATAAACCCGGAAAAGCAAATAGGTATGCTTGGGCCGTACCACTCTGCATCCTAGATAACTCATGCTGCAGAAAACTCGGGCGGTCCTTTTAATGATGAGTTAGCCCCAGGGTCACAGTCCTCGCTGTTAAGGTCCCAGAAAAATTTGCATGAGAAGAACGATCAAAACTGCAGATTCCAGCTGTCAAATTTGTTGCAATTCATCACCAGTCAACAAGAATGTAAAACGTGACCCTCCCCTTGAAGCATGGCCTTTGAACCTGAAGGTTGATTGCATACATTTTTGGGAGATGGTTTTATGGGAGGGTGACTGTCTCTGTTGCCTTGAAATGCTGAATTTGTCTCAGACTGTAAGGAAAGGAGTGGGAAAATACTGTGCTTATTGCACCACTCTGGAATTTAGAACATCAGTAAACATTACTTTGTTTTGCAAACCAGAACAAAAAGTAGAGGAATAGAACTGTAGAACAAGAAGTAGAGAAATAGAAGTTCTTGATAGGACAGCTTCACTTCCTTGTAGAAAGGAGAGTGGTTAATAGTTTTGGTAAAGTGGAGAGCTGTCAAGACTCCATAAAGTTGTAATGGTTGTGAGGAAGGAAAAAGAAGAAAAACCCACAGTATTTACAATAAAGTTTTTGCAATGCTTGTATATTTTTCAACAGATTACAAATAGTTACCAACTGATTATTTCAGACATGCTATGAAATTTTCATGTGATCTTATTATTTAAATCTGTTGCTGGATTGAAAACAATACTCTGAAAAGAATTTGCGAGAGACTGAGATACGTGAGGAATTTTGCTATCAGGTGGGGGGCGTGCTGCCCTGCTACTGTGCTTTGTCTGCTCCCAGTGCATCAGGGGAGGGTGTGCGTGTGTGTCTCGAATATCTCATCCTGAGAACTTTGGGAGGCAATAAAGGAAATTTTAGATACTCCTTTTAAGATGTCCAGCATGTTCTCAAAACTCTAGGGAAGATGATACTTAGTCCTTTGGTGGCCATCAGGGGACACAGTTGGGGAATGTTGTTCCATTCTCTATCAGCAAGATAACAAATTCCTTCATCTAGAAACCTTTTCCCTTTTCACAGACTTTCATTTCTTTGGCTGCTTGTTTTTGCAAGTGCAGTGTCTTATTATTCCAATTGGGGACACATCAAGAAGGTGCTTTTTCACTGCTGCCTCAGTTATCAAATTAGTTTGAGATTGCAACTGAGAGTTGTTGAGACTACTATTGAGAGTTTAGTGCTTTAAAAACTGCTCTTCATGCAGAGGAACACATTAACAAAACTTATTTATAAGGTCAGGGTTTCATTTCTTTTCTACAATAGTGTTTTTATAACTTTGTCTAAACAATATAATCAAAATAGATTGTCTGCATGTTTTGCTACCCAAGGTTTTACTTGAGACTGCATCACTCTGTCTTGAGAGAGAGATGAATTAAGCAATTGTATATTTATTAGATTTCTGATAGAATTTAATATTTACTGTGCAGTAAGTTAGAAGACTCTTCTGGTGGTCTGTCTTCTTCCATTTCCTGCAAAAGCTTACAAAACATTTATTTTTCCTCCTTTGAGATATTTGGTGTTTTAGAAGTCTACATCTCTGATACTGTTTTTGTTCATCTTGGATATTAGAGAGGTGTGAGATCTGGAGCGTTTTATTTATTTATTTATTTATTTTTAAACAGATGCAAACTATATCTTAAGATTTTGTTTAAAAGGTGTAACAGTACTGAAAGGCAAGTCTTTGGCTTCCAAAGCCCCAGCTAGGAGTGTGTTAGCACATCTGTGTCTACCTAGTGACTGTCTCTAACAATTAGGATGTTTAGCTTTGGTGGTGAGTCAGTCAAAACACTGACTCATCTCAGAAGAGGGAAGCATTTGGGCACTAATGTGGGAACTGATCTGATACCTTCGTGGCATCTTTAATTTCAAAGGGCTCCAAGCTGAATCTGTTTTCTGCATAACTTCACTACGTTACTGCCAGAAGGCAGAATACTGTATCTGCTGGAAACTTCAGGGATTGTTTGGGAATGTAGCTTCAATAAAGACTCCTTTTGTCCACGCAAGATAGTGGCCAGCTAGTGGAAGGGTGATACCTCCTACCCCCAACCTATTTAAGTTGTCATAAGAACACGCTGGTAAATTTTGGACTGGAGTCTCAGTAGCCAGCTTCCCTGTCCATAGTCAGTCGAGTTGTGTTGTATTTTACTTGCAGCTTATCTAACGTGCTACTTCTTCTTCAACAGAGGAGAGAAAAAAACTAGTTCGAGAATTTGATGAGAAACAGCGTGAAGCAAATGAAACAGTAAGTTTAAGTCTAGATTTGTGGCCTCTGTGACTGGTTGAAACAGTGATGACTTAAAAAGGGCAATACTTACAAATTTTACCATCATCAGATACTTATGCTGGCAAGGAAATATTGGGGAATATTTTTCATCTGTTTCATCTGTTCGTCTGATCGATGTGTCCATTGGCCAGGACTCTGTGTGCATACGTATCCACACACACATATATGTATATCTGCACACACACGCACATGCACGTTTATTCGTTTATTTATTATGCTCAATTTGTGTACTGCTTTTCTCTGTTGAGTAAAGGAGAGTGATAGCAGTGCAGAGAGGATAGGGAGCACTACCAAAAGCAGGGAATGAATTTTTGTTCTGTCTTTTTTTCTGCTGCCTTTATTTTATGGCAGTCTTGACCCATCTTATCTTTCTGTAATTATGTGATGGTTAAATACATGGACCTTGTATATTTGAAGCTTCCATTGTATAAAGCAGTAGAAAGACACTGGCTTCACAGAGAGCAGAATGCAAAAATACACATGCCTTGTCTTTTTAGGTAAGATATTATGGGTTAAACTTCATTCATCGTTAATGAAATACTTGTTAGCAGCCTAACATACCTTTTAATTGGCGAGTATTGTGTTTTCTGTTTGTTTTATTACAGCAATTGCACCTTCTCATGGTGTGTAAGGGGTAGCAGTCATATGGGGGGAGAGCTATAAATCAGACTGCGGATGGTGCCAATAACATGGCAAATTGTGAGATATTGAAGGATGTGATGTTAAAACTTAGTATTTTTGAGATTTATTTTTAATATCAATAGAAAGTTGTACAAGAGACTGCAAATCTGACATAAATGTATCCACGTGGGCTGAGTAACATTAAGCAGAATGGAATACTTTATGGCAGGTAAGGGATATGTGGTTTGGGGTTGATTTTCCCCACCACCACCACCTCCAGGTCCTATAAAAATTCTCTCCTTCACCAGTGAGTTGCGAATATGGCTGTTGGTAAGAATAAATGTGGTACTTTAGAAAATGAACATGTGTTCTTTCATTACAGCTGCGGGAGATGGAAGAGGAACTGAAATACGCTCCTCTGCCTTTCCGCAACCAAATGATGAGCAAAATCCGGGCTTACAGAAGAGACCTCTCCATGTTCCAGAGAGAGATGAGAAGTACAGATTTGGGATTGGGCCCTGGAAGTCAAGGAGATACAAAATATGGAATCTTCTCCACAGAAAATGAACAGAGTGTGAGCATTAGATATAAATTGTATTTAAAGTTCTGGAATTGCTAGCAAAAAGAATTCCAGGTGTATTTTTTATAATGTTTCTACTTTAATTCACTTAGCTTCCGTGCTTGCAAAATTCCCTATATATCTCTCTGCATGTAAAATGAATATCTCAGAGAGAAGAAGTATCTAGAACTCATAAGAGAGCTTTTTTGTTCTAAAATAATGATTTACTGAAATAACATTATCACTCCTAGAGTATCATCTGGTTAATATTTTATAGGGCATATTACAAAAAAGAATATTAGAGGCTGCCTGCACATGCTGAAATGCTTTTATTTAATCATTCACTTGCAGCCCTAAATGCCCAGAAGTAATGCTGTGGCTGATTTTAATCTTAGTTTCTAAAATTAACCATGTGTGTGACTTGCATGCACCATATAGGTTCTCTGGTAGAATTCTCTTTTAAGCAATCGTAGTTTAAAACACTTAAAGACAATGAAGAAGCCATTTAGTATCACTTTGTTCATGGATATGCTACTACAGTGCAAGACATACAGCAGTTTCTTTGCTTACTGCCAGATTTGCTTATATGTGTCTGCGTTACCGAGACTGAATTTGCTTGCCATCTGCAAAGGGAAGTGCTGGGATCTATAAAGAAATTAGTGTAGATGGGGTTGCTTTATTTGTTGTCCTTAAATAAGGAAGCACTGGGGGGAGGATCTCTCATTAATGTCTCAGTCCACAGGAGTTAGGTAAATTTTTCCATTGAATTGCTCTTCTGTAGTATCTGAGAGGAGGATCACAGAATCATAGAATGCTTAATGTTGGAAGGGACCTCTAGAGATCATCTAGTCCAACTCCCCTGCACACGCAGGGTCACCTAGAGCACGTGGCACAGGACTCATCCAGGCGGGTTTGGAAGATCTCCAGAGGAGGAGACTGCACAACCTCTCTAAGCATGGTAGATTAGACTTTTTGAATTTTAAGAAAATACTTTATTTTGAGCTTCCTTATGGCTTCAAGGTCAGCAACCACTTTTTAATCCTTTAGCTGAAGCTAGTGCCATGAAGAGAGAATCTTTGTTACTTAGCAGTCCATCTGCTAGTGCCATTTGTTCATAATACTTTTTACTGTGTAAACTCTTTATGATCTCCCCAGCAACCAGTTGTGAATCCGCAAATAAGACAGAGTCGCTCTTAGCTTTTGAATGTGCCAGAAACCTAGTGCATCTGTGTTTTGGTGTGTAATGGCTGGGAACGCTTTGTTTTTCAGACTCACGTGCAGTCACAGAGAGTGCTGCTTCTGCAGGGGACAGACAGCCTGAACCGGGCCACGCAGAGCATTGAGCGCTCTCACCGCATCGCTGCCGAGACGGACCAGATCGGCACGGATATAATAGAAGAGCTTGGGGAGCAGCGGGAGCAGCTGGAGCGCACCAAGAGCAGAGTAAGTGAGGAAGCAGCAGGCGCTGTGTGGGAGCAACCTGATACTGGCTTTGTGGGGACTGTGTGCCCGTAATTACTGCTAGAGACCTCCCTGGACATGGGGGTTGCTGTTGTTAGAGTCCAAATCCAGGCTGTCACATTTCTGCACCGGGCTCTTAAAAGGAGAATAAACGCTAAGGAGGTGCCCAAGGCATGATGGCCAAATGTCTCCAACAGTGTCTGTGTGTGGCGGAGTGCTTAGACTTACCTACTGCTGCTGTTTATCTGTAGCTTTCAAGGGGTGGGCATCACAAAACTGGCATCTGAACACCAGCACTGTGAGTTTTCACCACTCTGCCCTAGTAATAGCCCAGCTGCTTCTGTGGTGTATAATCAATATGATATGATAGTTCCCATACCATGGGACATCTCACAGGAGTGAAATCCACAAACCAGACATCCTGTAAAATGTCTAAAAACCTGGGTTTGGTGATGAAAGGAAGAGGAATGCAGGCTTGTAGACTGCTAAGGGAAGGAGATTTTGGCTATCCCAAGGCAGTTTGAATTCTCATAGTAAAAAGTACTGGCCGCTAGGAGAGGACTGCAGAAATGAACTAGCTATTTTGATTATTAACTTAAAGCTCTAATGGCTTAAATTGTTTTAAATTGTGCAAAACTTAGATGTCAGATCCTAAAGTGTTTCTTTTGAGTAAACTATTGTTGTAGAGGTGTGTTGCTCTGAAGTGATTAATTCACAGCTTTTTGTGTTGAATTAGCTCACTGAATGAGAAAAAGGTGTTTTCTAGTGCTTGGATTTCACCCCAAGGAGATCAATTTTCAAAAAAGAACCATGTTCCTGGGTATTCCTGCTCATTATTCATGTTCATGGCCATTATCAGCAACAAAGTTTCGCTTGTTCGGGTTGGGCCCCTGGCTAATGAAGGCAAAAATCCCTTAGAGATTTACACCTGGAAGCATACACCAAAGCTAGAGTAATATTTATGGTGAAGTACGAACAGCAGCAGAGTCCAGCTCACTCTTGCTGGATTTTGTTGGCTTCCTAGAGATACTGAGAGCGCGTTAACAGCAGAAGTGACAGCAGGGGGCTGCTCCATGTTGCTGCCCCTGCTGCTTGGGAGGCTTGGCTGTTACCTGCTTACGGTGTTAAAATCAAATAGCTCAATCATCTTGGCAGTGCTTTGCCTTTTTTTTTTTTTGGTCATTGTTCTAATCAGTGACATAAGATGTTTGCTATTGATCCTTTATCATCTTCTCTGACTCTGCAACTGTTTAAGTAAAAAAGATTTTTACTGCTAGCACAACTCTATAATCTTCTTGGCCACAATTAAAAATTCTATATCAATGCCTTGAGGTCCTGTTCTCAACACAGCTATGAAGATATTCTTGTTAAAAATAAAAGTCCAAATTTAGCTTATTTGTTGTTAGAATGGCTTAAAGTATACAGACTCTTTTGCTTCTGATTCTTTCATAGCAAAGATCCCAAATCCGGCATGCTTTGTGTGGCCTTGCTAGTTTTCTTCCAGACTTGGCCCGGCATCTCTCAATGCCAAATAAGCAAACACCTACAGGGCCAGTTTTGCAGTTGGGGGCAGTCGCCTAAACCAACAGGGCATTTTGGCAGTGCGTGTCTTGTGTGCTGTAATGGTAAATGTCCTGACTTCCCTTGAAGCTTTGGGAGGGGACTGGCCCAGTCTTCCATGGAGAGCTTCAGTGACCACCCCTTGGGAGTCCCCAGGCTGGCTCTGAGATAGATAGCGGCTATTTGAGTTGTCCACAAGCTACCCTAATCACTTCTTTCTGGATAGCTGCCTGACAAGGCATTTCTGAGCGCTACAGAACTGAGATGAGTTAGCTGTTAACAGTTTGCAGATGAAGTCTAATGGCTCACTTAGACTGACCCCTGCAAAATGCTTCTTTGCTAGAAACCAAATATTACTTCAAGAAGTTCTAGAAGTGCCCTAGGGAGGAACATGGGGATATCATTTTTCTTCTGGTACTAGTAATTTGAATAATGAATGAAATAAACATTTAATGAACTAATACCAGCTATCCAGTATTTCTAGGGTAGCTATGGGGAGAGAGAGTGATCCTGAAGTACATGTCCTTTTTTTTATATGTGTGGGATAGTATCTGACATCTTATTCCTTTCTTAATAATGAGACAGCTCTCCAGCTCTGTTGTACCTGGAGAACAATAATGTTGCCTCTGCATTTTGAGACTATATGGTTAGCCTTGAATCTGTTGTTAATTGCAGCATTTCAATACCAATTGCTTGCAGGTGCATCTTTACAGAGTTCCTGTGTATCTATTTACCTGGTAACTTTTCTTTCTTTTTAGTTGGTGAATACAAGCGAGAACTTAAGCAAGAGTCGTAAGATTCTGCGTACTATGTCAAGGAGGTGAGTGGTACGACTGGCTTGTACCAGAGCAGTTACTCTGGGTAGTATAATTGCCTACCAATTTAAGGCAAAAACAGGGAGTACAGAGTCAATTGGAGCTGCAGGAAGGTTTTGTGGTGTGTGTAAACAGGGCAGAGCAAGAGCAGAGGGTAATTCATGTTTTCTCCTCTCTAGTAATTGCTTGCTGAACTGCATGAGTCGCACACTACTCAATTGGTGCTGCTCATTTAGGATAAGATTGTGTACCTGTGTAGCATGACAAATTGTTCGAGGAGGATTTGGACATAAGCAAGTTATAGAGCATTGCTAAAATATGGTCATGTCTCATGAAATGCTTTGTTACGAAGGTCAGAAGTTGTGCCACAAATCACTAGAGCATTAAATCATTCAGCTGCCCAATGACACAGACAAATCTGTTTAGCCTCCAGTAATGCTGTAGGGCAGCTAGAGTGTCATACAAGAGACTCTGAGCTTGATCATAGACTAGTTTGTTGATGAGGTCTTGGCTGCTTGAGTGTCCCTATCTTTACTTAACTGTTATGGTTTGAATACCTTTATAAACCAGTAGATGGAGAAGTGAGTTTCAAGTATGTACTTTTACCTTAGCAACCTTTCCTGTATAGCTTTTGTTAAGAGAAGTTATGATAATGTGTAATTTCCAATATAAAAGATCCATTATTATGATGCATTTATTATTTAGAAGTTGTATAGTTTTACTTCAGCTCTTACAGTCACAAGTAGAAGCACCACAGTGTGGGTTTTGGCACAAGGAGTTCAACTCCCATTTCCCTTTTTGCTTACTTGAATTGTTAGGCACATTATTATTAGAGCAGTTTGATATACCTTCTTGTACTTAGCAGGGGGAAACAGGACTGCTGCCTGTGAAGTAGAATGGTTAAGCAGATTTTCCCGCAAAACAGTAGACAAAACAATGACCCTGCCCCATCCTGCCTGTTAACAGCTATTCCAGAAGTGCCTCCTGATCTTATTGAAGGTAACAGGATGATCTTTTATTTATTTATTTATTTGTCATCTAGAGTAACCACAAATAAATTATTGCTGGCAGTCATCATCATCTTGGAACTAGCCATCCTGGGAGGTGTGGTCTACTACAAATTCTTTCGCAGCAGATGAATTTTCATGGCTGAAACGAATGAAGGGCTTTTTGTGCTGCTGTGCCCCCGTTTCCTGGGGCTGTCCAAGACTGGAACTGTCTCGTGCAACAGTGTGTTCAGATGAAACTGTACTAACTCTAGAGACACTGAGTGGGAGTAAAAGGAAACTGCACAGAGAGACTTGAAATACTGGTAAGAATAATAAGAAGGTAATGAACGTTTTATTATCTCAATTTGTATATACGTAACTAAATGAATAAAACTGGGTACATAATACAGTAGCACCGATCAAGTGGAAAAGCTAGTTTATTTAAAAAGTGAGATGGTACAGTATTCATCAAGTGTTGACAGGCAATCTAGTCACTCAAGTGCCTCAGCCGAGCGCTTTAATGTCCAAGGTACCCATCACTGTGGGCTCTTAATCCTCACTTGCTCTTCTCTGTCAGATTCATCCGGAGAGCTGGGGGTGGGGAGCTCATCGAAAGCAGTGTGGGCCCCCTCCCTGGTCTGCCCAAAGCAGGCCGCTATCACGTCCACCGCAAGCCTAGCCGTGGCGTTCACCTCCTCCGGAGAAGCGCCGAGCAGGGGGTTGACTTCGACCATGTCCACAGCAGAAAGCATTCCTGGGAAAAGAATTTGCACTGTGTTATTACAGAACAGGGAAGAAGCCAGAAACGTCTATTTCACTTTTTGTAGCAAGTCTGATATCTGAACTTGTGACCTGCTTTACCCATTTTTGAAGAGTAAAAACTGCTTTCAAGCAAGGGTTGTCGTTCTTGGACACAATTTTGTGGTTGGCTTTGGTTGGTTCTTTCCTACATTGTCACTGCGTCACTCATCCAGGCTTTTAGTATTCATGGAAACCAAATCTGATGCTCCAACTGCAATTACAAAAGGACCCCCCTCCCCTTTCTATTTTTTTTAAAATCTTATCTTTGTCCAGTCCCCAAATTAGAGCATATAAAATAGTTTTACATACTATTTTTTGCCATTCCACCTTTGAATTTACTGAGGTCTTTTTTCTCCCTCTTCTTCCTATCATAACTTCTATTACAAAGAATTCCTTGTTTAAACATACTAAGTGATGTCTCCATGGCATAAGGAGGAAGCTCCTAAATATTAAGCCACCTGTGGTAGCCTTAGTGAAAGCTCCATTTGCGAGCCTTGTAGCTCTAGACTGGACCTCCAAAATGTTTAACTGTGTCTGCATCCACTGCCCCTCTTTTCATCTGGCCTCATGCATTTAGAAAAAGTTGATGGTACAGCTACTTTAGCATGAATTGTTAATATTGAATGTATGTTAATAATGAAGATAACTTCATTTACCAAGTATTGTCCAGTTGGACATTCTCCCCTCTCCCCCGTTGAAGTTTAAGCTGATTTTTCAGTCACTTAGCTTAGGTGACATTCATATTATTACCTAGTTATGGAGTCCTACCTGTGTTGTGTATTTCCTCAGTGATGTACATGCCTTCTCTGTAAGTCAGACCACCCAGAACAGGAGTCCCGGTTGCTGGAGCCAGTGAGGGATCAAAAGCATCAATGTCAAAACTGAGGTGAATCGTTGAAGTTTAAGCTGATTTTTCAGTCACTTAGCTTAGGTGACATTCATATTATTACCTAGTTATGGAGTCCTACCTGTGTTGTGTATTTCCTCAGTGATGTACATGCCTTCTCTGTAAGTCAGACCACCCAGAACAGGAGTCCCGGTTGCTGGAGCCAGTGAGGGATCAAAAGCATCAATGTCAAAACTGAGGTGAATTGGTCTCTGTCGCCTGGAGAGAAAAAAAGAACAACAACAAAAAAAGCAAACTCAAAACCTTTAACTTTGTCTATATGCCTTTTTCCATCCAGGTTGATCAGCAAAGTAACATCACACTCCAAGCTGCTAAGTGCCCCACCTTTGGAAAAGGATTTTTAAAAAATCCTTGAAGACTGAAATACTTGTTAGCTCAGAACTTTCTTCACTGTGTGCTGAGAAAGAGGAAGTTTGTCTTTCCTATTTCATTGAGCTCAGACCCGACTTGCTGAGGCAGCAGAACTCTAGTTGTGACCCTTCTTCCCGAGACTGGTGTCCCGAGCTGGAGCAAGGTAGAGAGGCTGCACTGTAATCTAGCTGCCTCCCTCCTCTTGCAAGGGAACTCAGGATAAATGACTGAAACATTGATCTGCCTGACACCTGAAAGGGGGAAGCACCAAGCTTGAGAATTTAATAGTTATCAACATGAGTGGGGCATTCTGTGTTTTTTTCCAGGACAGTAGTTGAAGGCTCTCTCCAAGCTCTGCCATATAAATCTAGCTGATAAAATAGGAAGGGATGAGCTCAGACTTAAAAGGTCACTACTTCCTGCATGAAGCCTGGCAACCCAGGAGAGCTTAACAAACAGGACAGTACTTGTCGCCCACACGAGCTACTAACGTGGTAGACTTTGTACTTCCGAATTACTGCAGATGGATGAGCAACTTATTACCTGGCAGAGCTTCAGTTAAGAAAGAGGAGCACAGCTTTAGACCCAACAGTAGCAACAACCAGCATCCTTACAGGACTGTTCTAGCCTGGGGTTAGTTACTCTTACTGGCCCTGCTCCTCTCCCTGGGGCCAAGTCCTTACAGCATGATCTGCTCTCTGACCTGGTTCAGCAAACTTGAGCAAAGCAAAGGCACACACTTGAGCAGAGCATGTGTCACAGGACAGGATATGTGAGCATAGTCTGAGGGAGAATTGCTCCCCAAATGCTCCTACCTCAGGAGCTAGTGAGCTACTGAGAGCCGAATTCAAGCTCCTGACAGTAGCTATAGATCTTTTCAAAGGGATAATTTGTACACCCTGCATTCAGGGTTGAGTCAGCACCTTGTAAAACTGAAGCAAGTTGCATGATGCCTTAGGAAGTAGGACAACTCATCTAAACCACAACTGTACTGACTAATGGAACTTATAGCTCTTTGCCAATCCCTGTGAACTGACTCCATTTCAAGTTGCAGAAATCATGAAAATCAGTGCTGAGGCATGACTGTTTCCTGGGCACATTCACGGTTGTGCAAGGATCACTGGTCAGCTGCTTTCCATCAAAAATGGCCTTCATTTAAACACCTTTCGGAAAAGTAGATACTCATTCTTAAAAAGTAGCAAGAGGTGGAGAGGGGGTTTGGATCCATAAGGAGTAAAGATTTGCTGCAAGGTCACTAATCAGCTTATGCGTTATCTTTATGAAACAGCTTCTTTTCATCCATAGTTAGTTACCTGCCCATGAGTTGCTCAAACGTCCTTTCCATAACTTTTTGAATTCCAAGGCGATCGATTTCCCTCATGGAGAAATATTGGATGTCATAGTTCTTCAAAATATAACTATTAAAGAAAATATGTATTACAAAAATCACTCATTACTGGCCTAAACTTAAATCTAAGAACCTTCAGGCACAGCCAGATGTGGGTAGAAACCTGGGATTTCAGAGTTTGCAAAGATTAGTTTAATGACATATTTAGTAATAATTTAATAACATAATTAACAAAACTGTGTTTAGTACTTCCCTCAAAACTTTGTGCTTATTTGTAATAACCTTTCTCTAACCTAGAGAGAAGAGAGAGTCCCTCACTTGAGGGTTTGGTTTCCATACATGCCAATGACATACCATTTTTTTCTGAGTTAAAGGAGGAAGTTTTTAATTCTACCACATTTTCCGGTTTGGGAGAGGGGAGTGGGCCTAGAAAGCAGAAATGCACAAATGCTGGGTAGTTAGCTTCAGAGCAGATGTTATTAAGTAGTACGAAACTAGATACCCAGACCTAGATCGCTTACACAGATTTACTGGTGATGCTCAGTAACTTATCCAGTGCCTATGCAGAAAGCTAAAGACCAACCAGTCTCTAGAGCAATTTTCAAGGCATCTATGTCTTTGTAGAATCACTAAAGTCAATAATAAATCACTAAATGAATCACTAAAAGGTCATGCAGAGGGCACACCAAAGCAGAGGTGGATCAGTTTAAAGTAGGAGAAGCAAAAAGCATGACAAGAAGTTGGACCTCTAGACCAGGTTTCATGACAAAGAAGGTTTAGCTGTAGCAATTTAGACAACATTAGTAGGACAGCAAAAGAAAGATGCTGAGTTGCAGTAAGTTCAACTTTGGTAGTAACATAGCTAAACTATGCAATTTTGGCCAAATCCTTCAGTAAGTTGCTCAAGAGAAAGACCTTCGAATGGGACTGAGGATTATCACTTTGAGTGGCTGTATAAAACAACTTGCTGAAGAGGGAAAGATCTGCTTTGCATGTGGTGATGTAGGGTTCTGTTCTTTTAGGTAATAGTAGTTTTATCTAACCCACAATTTCTTCAATTTTTTTTTGTCTTTTTGCACCACTAGAGTCCCCTCAGCAGAGAAGTGGGTTCTGTGGCCCAGTATGATCCACCCACTTTAACTCACAGGGAAGCAGCTAGAGATGCCAAAGCTTTTGCTATCATCCTGCTGGATCCTGGGGATGCTTTAGGAAGTCCCACTCATTTTGCATTACTTGGGAAATGCTATGTTGTCAGAGACCATGCAAGGATTTATGAAAGCAGAGCTATTTAAAAGCACCAAAAAAGCAACCAGGAATTCATTCTATGGATTTCCAGGCGACCTGGAGGAAATTTATCCAGTGATATCAATCTTGCTATAACAGGTATTAGTGCAGTAGTATCCTCAATTGCCATGAGGACTTTGGACACTGATGGAGCTTGCTCAGAAGGGGTACTGCCCTCAGCAGGATACCCCTCCTCCCCCCTCTCCCACACGATTTATCCAACAGTACAGAACTCCAAAGGGAATGATAAAGGCCTTAGGCCTACCTATTATGTAACACCGTGACAGTAGCAGAACCTGGCTACGCGTAGTCCGCGTGCCGTGGTATGCAGTTCCCATAGAGAATTTGACTCTTCCAGAGGCAGAGTCTTATCTGTTCAGAAGCACTCTGTAAGCAGGGACAGCCGTTCTGATTTGTAATATTTGACAGAAAGACCAACACTAGAGCAGTCGGTGAGGTGAGGCGACACGAGATCAGTCCCTATCGTGCTCCAAGGTTGCCAGAAGCCCTAGTGCCAAGCTCAGCAGAAGGGTGTGCAGGCGCCGGCGGGTGCCGCTCGGCGCGGGGGAGGCTCCCTCAGCAGGGCTGCTGCCATTGCGCGGTCCCCTGCCCACTGCAGGAGCGGCACCGCGGGCAGCCTTCTGCTCACCCGCTGCTTCCTGTGCAGCACAGGAGGATGCCAGCAAGAAAGGCTTTTTCTTGTTTCTATAGGTACTCACACACACAAATATTATGGATTATTACATGTACTTCAATTAGAAGAGGAAGTCTCCCTTTGCAGCAGGATAAGAAAGCACCTCACGCCAGAAAGGCAGTAGTGTCCTGAGGATGTCAGCGCAGGCTAACTGTACAGCAAGCCACTTACTTTATCCTGGAGTTCTCTCAAGAGAAATGAGACTGGTTGCCCATGGAGGTTTCCAGACTGACTTGTGAGAGGGGTGTTGATGTCGGCGTGCGCATCCACCCAGATCACGCCAAGGTGCGGGCACTGCCGCGCATGGCCGCTGATGGACCCAACTGCCAAGCTGCAAGTACAGTAGGAAAGTCTTCAGTTCATGTGCAAAATATTTTGTGTTCAGAACAAATATGGGGAGCAAAGGGAGTCCCTGCAGCTACACTTACCAGCACTGTTGTATTTAAAATGTATTGGACATCGGTGACAATGATCATAGAAGGCACCTCGGACACTGCATGGCAAGCACCTCTGCCACCCTGTTTCCAGGCCACCACAAGTAACTCTAGAGGACTATATTAGTCCTGGGAGATGGGACTAATGCAGTGTCTCTCTGCAGTTACCCTTTCATTTTCATCTTTTCTAAGTGATCTCTCAGAAAAAATCTAATATGCTCACTCATTAATGGCATTATTCACCTGCTTTTGACTCCACTCATGCAACAAGATAGTCTTCCATGCGCCACCTTCTTTGTCCTGTTCTCAGCCCAAAGGTTAGTGAGAAAGAAGTAAAGCAGAACCATGCATGGTAGGGTCTCCTAAAAACAGCCTGTGGGCAGGCATTACAAACCTATCCTAGAAGTTGTCAGCATGAGAGTTAAGTTGCAAAAAGAGCCAAATCACTAAACATTTAGCAGTAAAGAAACTGCAACAGCAGTTCCTAAGGGATCTGATCACACGAACTTCCCTAAAGAAGTTCACTTACTTCTATGTCTGCAGGTAACAGGAGCCTGGAATTTGGTAGTGCTATCTCTGAATGTCAGGGTTTTATAGTCACCTTCTATAGTTCATCCTCCAGTCCCAGCAATAAAAACAAAAAGCACAGGAATGTAGTACCACGGGAACAACCCAAAGCTGCTCTCACTGCCCTCCTGATTTGATTTAGCCAAGCGATGCCCCCTTTGCAGTGTGCAGCAGA
>NW_010577446.1:0-45542 GCF_000705375.1 Tinamus guttatus | reverse complement strand
TTGCGAAAAAAAATAAAGAAGCACAAGCCGCGGTTGCGGCTGGCGGCTAACATCGACCTGCTGGTGAGGAGAGGGGCGGGCGCGGAGCCTCCCTCCCTCCCTCCCTCCCTCCTCCCCCGGGCCCGGGCTGGGGGCGCTCCCGGGAGGGCGGCGCCGGGCTCTGCAGCCCCACGACGAGCCCTGTGCGGTGCGGGGCTCGCAGCCGCAGGGCCCCGGTGCTTTTAGTCGTGGCGCGCAACTGCTCTGACTGCCCTTGGATGGGGAAGGGGGTCCCCAAATCCCGGGAGGGTATGTGCATCCTGGAAGAGTATGGAGCTGGTGGGAGACAGAAGCAATGTGATGTCAAGTTACTACTAATGGTATTTCTGCTGGTGCCTATAGGCAAGGGGAAGGCAAAATTTTGGGGAAGATGGTGGCTGCTTAGCCTAATAAAATATAAGCAGTCATTGCAGCTTTCTGCTTCATTGATGGTTTCTGCCTTGTAGCTTTCCTTGTGACAGTGAGTTTGAGGATTCAGAGGCAGACATAAACACTGTGTTATCCCTCACGTGCACAATGCTCTTCAAAGATATCTCCATGTAGACAAACTGAGAAATAGGCATTTGGATTACACAGCTGTAGTACAGGAGCTTGTTGCTGCTATATGGAGCTTAAGAGTGTACAGATATCAGTCATCTGAACTGTGATTAATGAGTTACTCTGAAACTAGGGAGTGAAGAGCCTAGCTATTAATGAAAAGAGGGGGTTGAAGCGTTGGGATTCTCTTAATAGGTTAAAATCACTTCCAATAAACATGTAAGGATAACAGAGCCCTGTGGCACGTTGCATTCCTCCTCACCTGCAATGAGAGATTTACAAGAAGGGTTTGTGTCAATAAAAAACCTGTTCAACTGAAGCGAGAGAACCTGACCTCGAGGGAGCTTATTGGCCGCTGCCATACTAAAGAAAAGGTTACATAGTGAAAAAGGATATATATATATATCTATTTAAATGACTTGATTTGCCTAGCTTTTTTGTTTTCAAGTGTACATGACAGTGAGAGGACATGATGCTCACTGCAGTGATGCATACTGTTCTCCTGCATGTTTCTCGCTTCAATACTGTGTTTCATGTGTGTAGAAGTGGCTTCTAGCAGCATCATAAAGGTTGATGTTTGGGTATGTGAAGCTAAATAGAAATAAACTAAGGAACAAAATGTGTATAGATTAATACAGATGAATATGATAGTTACAGGGCAGCATTTGCTCTTGAATATAAACAGCATCTATTTTTGCTAAAAAGTAGTGTAATAAAAATACGGTATTCTCCTCCCACTGCTGTTATCTGTGGAATATTTTATAAGCTATGGGACTCTCAAAGTCACCAAGGTATAGTTAAAGGAATTCAGTATTAAACTAATCGTTAGGAATGCAGTATTAAACTAATCATTCTTGCAGAATCATTAATAGAGTTTATTTATTTATTTATTGGTCAGCCATTAGTAACAGTTCACCTGTGTTTCCACGGTCGTGTTAATTTAGCTTCAAGTTGGTGCAGCTCTGAAAAGGGTAGGTGGAGCATCTGACCAAATCTTGGCCTTTGGTTCTCACCTCTCCCTGGTGCTGGCGCTAGCACAAGGGGGCTGTTAAGGCAATCACTGTGTTGAATTGACTGAAACTAATGAACAACAACAACCTGACCTGCCTTAAAATATGTCTACGCAAATACTCGTGCCAACACAAAGGTTGAGATGAGAACAAATTTTAATAATGTGATGGAAGCTTAGGTTGACTCTTTTGACAATGTCAAATTAGAAGGTGTTTAATGCTAGGAATTAAGTTTTTTTTATTGTTATTTTTATTTCACCTTGTGTCTGAAAGGGAATTGGTGTTCAAGGGTGGTGATTGTGCATGGTGCTTTTAGTTATCATTTTTTATTTCTTTGAAAAAATAAGCAAAACTCCATCTGTGTTGATTTCTCTTTTTTTTATTTATTTTTTTTAAAGTTCCCTAAAATGCACAATTTAGGTCCTGTTGTAGATCACCAGGTAACAAGTTTTGAAAGTGCTGTTAGCGTCTCTTCCTGTGTTATTCACTACAAATCCTGTAAGTGATTAGATTGCACACTTTATATACTAGCTGTTTTAACCAGACTAAGCCACATATATTTTGAGCAGACTACTTGTGGCTTCTGCAGGAAAATACAAGAATCAGCTATTTCAATTTGAAGGCTGTTTTCCTGAGTGTTCACTTCATGCTAACTTTTGAATCTACTGTCTTAGTACTAAGTCGAGTAAGGAGATCTGTCTGCCTTGCTGCAACATTATTCTGTCCTGTTGCTTTTTTTATTTGTTTGCTTGTTGTTTGTTTTGTTTTTCCTATCTCTTTGGTGATATTCTTTGATTAAACCTATTACATCCTTTGTCAGACAAACAAGACTGAAAAACTAACTGTAAGAAAGCAAATGTTTTTTGTTAACTATCTAAATGGAGTCTTTTTTCCTTTTTTTTTTTTTTTTCCCTCCTCTCCCCTCTAGCCTTTGACCTTCTTTTGATTAAGTCTTGTTTTGAATTTTGAAGCTTTGACCACCAACTTTCTCCAGAACAGTATTGCTAACAAATTTCACGAATGTTTTGTTTTTCCTTTCCTTTTTTTTGTTTTGTTTTTTGTTTTTTTGTTTTGAAGGAGTGTTATAATATCTTTGAGTGCTGAGGATTTTTCAGGAGGTTTCTCCTGTGTTTTTAAATTCAATTATTTTCTTTTTTTAGAAAAGTGAGAGAGATCTTAGTACTGAGACTTGTGGATTTTCTTTTTTTTTCTGCTAGAATGATCTGAGAAGAAAACTCGGCAAGCATTGTTCTAGCTTGATTTTATAAAAAAAAAAAGCAAGAACTCTACTGCCTGTCTTAAGCTAAAAGTACGGGTTTGTATTTAAATTGCAGAAAAATGTAAAGTATTGTATTGAATAACCATTTTTGTCTTTGTTATGGGAATGGAACCTGGTGAAATAGGTGTAGACTGTAGACAAAATATCAGTCTGTAGGCAAGATAATGGAGGTGGGTTTTTGTTTGTTTGTTTGTTTGTTTGTTTTTTTTTTTTTAATTATGGCAGCAAAATAACCCAAGAAGTCCTGCCGAACAGGTGTGCAGAAATCATTCTGCAACTGTGTTACCAGTTTCTCATGTGTTCTTAACCAAATGCTTCTTTTCTGGGATATAAGAGCCCTGTTGTACAACTATTGTCAGTTTTGTTCTGAGAATGATCTAAAACACAGTAATGCAGTAACTTTAAACAAGAGTGGTATCACTTAACTACTTGTCAGCAACTGTCAGATTTATGGTATTCTCACTTTCTGCCTTTCTTAGCCTTTCTTAATTTCCTTAAAAATAGACGATATAAACCCCAAATAATCTGGAATATTTATTGATATGTTTATTGTACATTTTGATTTTACTTATGTAATGGTATTTCTTTTAAATCAGTATGAGTTTAGGGGAAGCTTCTCAACATAGGGTAATTCACTTTGAAAATTAAAAAGTATGCAGTTTTTAAAGGAATATGCAGTTTTTAAAGGCAGTTTCAAGATTAACACTTTTGCTTTCAGGTATCTTGGGAAAGGACTTTAAAATGTGTCAAGCCTCCTTTCCCTCCCACAGGTTTGTTCAAGAAATCTAATTTCCACGTAGATAAGTCTAGTAATCCGAGTTGAAAGCCATTATAGTTTCACTGTTTGATTGTTTTGGGTAATTTCAGCATGAGTAGTTAAGGAAGAGGTTAAAAATAATGTTGATATTCTTGCTAAATAAGCCTGCAAGAGTGTCAGCTTTGTGTAGTAGATGTGCCCAAATGATGCCAGATATTACATAAATGTTTCTATTGCGATAACTCATGTAGTTCAGCAGATTAAAAGATCCAGTCGCCTGTCATATGAACACAAAAATGCTGGTCCTCCTTAAAGATTCCTCCTCTTGTGACTGTTGCCTAAGTAGTTTCTATATATTCTACATTGTATCTTTCCTTGTTAGAACTTTTTAGACTTTGCAGGTCAGATATGATGACAGAATATTACTTAAGTCATGTAAGCAAAACGGATATATTTCAGTAATATTTTAGAGCTTCTAGTGGAAAGAGTATTTTGTACATGACAAAGTTAAAGTTAAGTTTAATTTGTAAGAGGCAAAATTACTCATTTTAAAATTGGACAATCGAAGAGGTCTAGAGGTTTGGATTATAAGCTTCTTATCAAACAAGGATGCTTTTGGGTGGCAGTTCTAATAAATATGTGATGGGGCAGTTTCTAGGATGCTTTTTTGTCACTTCATTGCTAGCAGCACAGTGTTCTTACTTTGAACAGAATACTGCCATCCTTATTATTTTAATGTAAAGGGGTTTAGGAATGAGCATGCAAAAAAATTGATGGAGGTGGAGATGGATTGATAGTGGAGAAGTTCTCATGCTGGAGAAATTTGTCAGTGCTGCTTTCCCTGGTAAAGAGCAGAAGCAATTCAATGTGCCTGTGGTCCACTTGGTGATAAAGCACGGATGAATTTATTGTTCGTTAAAGACTGATCATTTTGGTCATTGGAAGCTGACTATACTGGTACCAGTAAGCAAAAAGGGGCCTTCTCATTCTCCATTTGATGTTTGCATACATTTTATAAAAAAAAAAAAAAAAGAAAAAAAAATCTACTAATGTAAATCAGGTTTTATTTCTGTTAGATCAGATGTCATCTGTGATCTTCATTTCTATTAAGGCGCTTAAAGAATTTAAGTATACAGAATTTAAACTATATTCGTAACAGTCTTGCAGTAATACATATATCAGTTTTTATTAAGACTTGGACTGAGTGGTATTTTGTTTGCCTGGGAATGCATTCCAGGAAAATGGAAGCAGCCTAATGTGCAAATCCTCTTTCGCAGTAGCAAGCCTTCAACAAACAATGTTCATTCCACTGAGTAAAGTGTGTATGAGTAGTTTGAATCCTTTTTGTTTTTCCTTTTAAAGGTGCATTTGAACTTCTTACTGTTTCTACATCGACTAGCAGAAGAAGCCAGGACAAATGCTTTTGAGAACAAAAGTAAAATAATCAAACCTGAGCATACTGTAGCTGCAGCAAAGGTAATAAAGAATTTTTAATATTTTTCTATTATACTTTTGTTTAATGTACTATGCATTAAGGCAGGGTGCATACAAATTTTCTGATATAGTGTCCCCTAATATAATATAATCCCCAAACCTGCAACAAATTAATATTATTAGATAGAAAATTGTAATAATTCTATCAAGACAATTGTTAATATTTTTAGATACAAAATTGTAATAATTCTGTCACCAAGACATTAAATGGAATTCTTTCTGCCCTATTCACTGTAGTCCTTTTGCTGCTCTTTTTCCCCCCAATATTTAAATCTATAATTTCAGAGTGTGGGATATTTCTACATGGTAGTCCACCAATGAGCGTTCATGGAGTGAAGGCCATGTGGAACATTAGTGTGGTGCTAGGTGTGCAGTAATGTATTGTAGGACTGTTTCTGGTCCTATAGCCTCCTGCTGCTTTTGTGATCAATGTGAGGTGGTGTCCGATTCAAACGGGTAGAATGAATTCACATCTGACTATGAAAAGATGCGACTGTCAAAACGAGGTCTGCTTTTGTTGCTGTTCAGCATCTTGGCTTTAGGATATGGAAAGACAAGTGTAGGCTCTGGGAGACCCGGACAGGAACAAGTTACGGAGAAAGAGGGTTTTTATTTTTGATGACGTATCAAAGAAACTTCACTGTGAGCTGTGTGTAATCTGAACTGCAGTAGCAAAAACGAAACTTTAATTGAGCAAGCAGAGAGTAGCTCAAAGAGATTCAAGTATCCTATTTGTACATTAAATTCATGTAATCTTAGTCTGAAATGTATTTTAAGTGGATTCTTGCAGCATTGTGAGGATACTACTGGAACAGACAGGTGGTTCTTGTGATACTGTGTTCTGCAAGGGAGAGTTAAATTATGAATTATAATACAGCTAACTCAGCATAACAAAAAATACTCTTTGAGTATCTGTAAAGGAGGAACTATCTGCTTTATTGTACCTGATTAAGAGCTTTGTATGTATGTGAAAGAAACAAAACAAAACAAAAAACAAAAAAAAAAGGGGGTGGTGGTGGGGGGGGAGAGGGTGGTAAATTGCCCTTCTTTCTCCCTACAATGAATTAATAGTGTCAAAGTATGACCAAAATCCTGCTAATTGGCAGTTCATTTCACTTTGTTAGGCTGTTTTACTTAGAGACTTGTTTCTGCATAAAACCTAATTTGCTTAGTTATCTGTTCAACCATCTTAGTAGTGCTGGACAAATGGGAAACAGACATGTTCCTAATGAAAAAATGATTGAGGTTGGAAGGACCTTTAGAGATCATATACCCCCCGCCCCCGCACAAACTGAATGTTTGGGTCCAATGGCTTCTGTTCATCTCTGGTCTTTATTTTTTTTCTTTTTTTCTTCCAAAATGTTTGGATTGTTACTATAGTAATAGAAAATATCAGAAATATATACAGGATGTGTAGGATAGCCAAGTTAATGTTGCAGTTGGAATATTGTGCTTTTGTAATTTTTTTTTAACTTCAACCTTAGTATTATGTGAACATTTTTTTGTTCCATTTATTTCTTTTTAAGATGAGAAGAAAGGAAAAACTGCCCATATTTTAATAATGTTAACACTTAAACTGTCCCACTTGGACTTCGAAGTTCACTTTTCGACTTAAACTCCAAACCAAAAAATGTACTTCCAAGGGTCTAGGCACTCTTGATATAAAAAGAAATAAGGCATTACAAACAAAAATTGAGCATAGTCGCTGTACAATTGCACATCTTAGATTTTTTTTTTTTTTTTTTGTCCGGGTCTAAGGAGATAAGAGCTTAAAGGAATCTGCCAAGAGCTTGACAGAGCTGCTCATTTAGAAAACCTAAGAATTTCCCCAAAAAATGTTTGAGTATTCAGTTCGTTAAACATTTTCTAATATATTTCTATGCTTTTGTTGAATTCATAACCTTTTCCTTGACACTTGCCCTTCATCGCTCTGTGAGACAGATTGTTCAGCTGCGTGAACCATTGGTTGGAGTAGCACAGCTTTTTTCAGTAACTTTTACTGCTACCTGAACTGTGTGTGTATAAACAGTGATAATATCCTCCTTTTTTTTTTTTTTTTTTTTTTTTTTCTCCTCTCCAGGTTGTTTTAAAGAAAAGCAGAGGCTAAAAAATGCAACAATGAGATTTCAAGTCTTGGGGTTTTTTTTGTGTTCTTACTAGCTTGAGATCCTGTGAGCCAGCTTTTGCACTTGTGGAAGTATTTGCTTTTACTGATGTATATCTCCTGACTCGCCTTCTGAGTATCCTGCTGTTTCTTAAACAAACAAACAACAACAACAAATAAACAAAAATGTTTTTAAGCATTTCATGTCTAATCAAAAAACGTGTGTCATTTATAAGTATCATAAGTAATAATTCGTTTAAATCTTCTGCTATACCTTATTTTTTTCAATAAAATAAAACTTACCGTGCTCACTGAAGTACAGTGTGTCTTTTTTTTAATTTACTGAAGTCTGAAGCATTTTAAGGAAAATAGTAATAATGATGCAGGTTTCACTTAATCCATTATAGATTGTGCTGTTCAGAACAGGTTTACCAGCTAAACAAAATGTTAGCTTTCAAAAGAAGTGCTGTAGAAGCTGGGGTATTAAATATCTTGACTTTGATTTGTTTATATGTATCTTAATATTTATAAATAAATTTGAAAAGTAGGTGAAAATCTCCATGTTTTGGGGAATTGATACATATTCTGTATTTTTAAACTAAGCTCTGCAAGCTCTGAACTGTTAAGCTGGCTTACTGTTTTGATGTGGTATGTGAGATGACTTGGTGGTCTTAATTCAGCTGGTGTGGACAGAAGCACATTATTTAAAAAAAAATGCTGATGTTTTTGAAGTTAGATCCTTAGATCCTGTAGAAATAATGAAGACAAGTTGGCATGAAAGTTGAACTGCTTCCTCCCCTCCTTTTGAGTGTCATCCTAACCTGTAGAAGTGTTGAAATGTACATTAGATTAAAAAATCTCTAAATGAAATTGTGTTCTCTTTCTAATTTGATATCTTTAAAAGATTTTTAAAACATTTAGCAGTAGTATATATTAATAAAGATACAGTTGAGTCTTGCTGTTTGAGCTGATAACACTGTTTTGTGGAATATGTGGTAGCAGGTGCTTCGCATCAGTGAACTGTTCTTAAGATTAAAAAGTAAATCATCACATTGAGTTGGTCTAGTTTTGTTTAACACCTCATACTGAGTATGAGTTTTTTTAAAAAGCCAAGAATAATTGCATTTCCTGAATATTTTTCTAGTCTAGAGAAATTGAAGCAATGTCAGAACTTCATACCTGAAGTTGATATCATGCCCATGTACTTAAAATACTCTAAAACATGAGAAGTCCTGTCCTTTTACAGCATTCAAAAATAAAATTTGTCTATTCTGGCTTTCCTTAACACAGAGGACTTGATTCAGTGTGGATCTATGAAAAGTGGATTAGGTTCTTTATTGTGTTTATTCTTCTCCTACTCCCTTGAATACCACAAAGCTGAGAATGTATCTGATACTTTAATCCATATAGGTGTTGGTTATTTGAACTGGAGTACAGTCTCAGGAATAAGATGTAACTGTCTAGGTATTTATTTTTCTTTGTGATTACCACATACACAGACTGCCCCCCCCCCCCCAAAAAAAAAAAAAAACCCTTTCAACAGCAGGTTTATGTATAACCTGTATAACCAGGTTATGTGTAATCACCTTTCCTAGTTGGACAGATATTTGAGCAGATCATCTTGGAGCTTAGCGGAATTTTCTTGATGCGGTGTGGTGGCAGTAGTAGGTGGGTGATCAACTACCATTCAGAAAAGGAGGTAAGACGTGGGTAGCTGGTGTTAAACTTTGCTTTTTTCTTTTGGATAGTGTTTTTGGACCAAATCTATAGCTTTTGGTTTTTTTTCTTCTTCCTTTTAATGGGAGAGGGACTATAATAGGAGAGTGCTATGTGATATAAGAAGTTTCAGGGGGAAAAAGTGTTATCTCACTAGTTTACCAGTATTCTGTGAACATTTGGAAGTATCTGAAGAAGCAAGTATTGAGAAGATCTGAGAGAGAGGCATGTTTCGAGAGGCATGTTTTGTCTCTCAAATTTTAAATAAAAGTTTACTTAAAAATAAAGCTACTAATCTAATTTTGCATTCAGAAATACATAATGATTTTCCAATACCCTCTTGGTGTATATCACACTACATTAATTGTAGTCACATTTGATAGGTCTTCCTGCATGCCTATAGCTATAAACACTTCTAATTATAATATTTCCTTGGAGAATATTTTCTTTTTTAAAATTTCCTTTTTTTTTTTCTCTCCACCCTGACTTCAAAAATAGACTGCTAATGACAAAACGTCAAAATATAGAGTTTTAGGACATGTCTTTGTAAACTAGGTCTTTGAAGAGAAGGCCAAATGAAGTTTGATTTGGTTGTACGTATTTGGAGGATTTAGTTTTTGTGTTGATTCTCTGCCTTTAGGAGGAAATAAAGGAGGTCTTCTGGAGAGAAGAGCTGTGCTGAGGCATTAAGAGGTTTTTACTGGCCTACTTTCCTGAACCTTGAGAAATTTAGTCCTTCAGACATCCTGTTGAATATTTTTGGCTTTAAAAGTAGGATGAAAGAGATTTTGGGGAATGAAATGTATAACAGGTGCTCAGTGCAGTTGTGGGTCTTCATGTCAGGAAAGATGGTCAAAGAATATCAATGGATAAAGGCACAGTGGACTTGAATTCATTTTTTCCTTTTTTTTTTTTTCTTTTTCTTTTTCTGCCTCTCTGAAGCTTTCTCAGTGTTTTTCTGCTTTGCATCCTTCACTCGCACTATAACTGCCGACATGAGAGGAAAAAGACAAAACAGAGAATGGAATAATTTGGTAAAAGCATTTCTAGTGCCTTGAGTTCCAGGTTCTGAAGTAGCTAATGTTTGCCTGGGAGACAGCAGATGATATCGCAAGTAAATAAGGGAAGCAGGTGCAATAAAACAAGAAAAGTGCTTAAGTGCGTATTGATAAGGAAGTGACTATGAGAGGATGCGTTATTCATTTTTCTGTCATACATGGAGTGGCTGATGAGGGAGGACCTGCTGTTTTCCATGTTAGCCTCCTCTTGAGGAGTATGCACTATGCCAGCTGTCAGGCTCATATCACAGTGTGCTTTGAGTGATGTGAAAAATTTAAAACTGGATGTATGCTTTTTTTTTTTTTGAATTTGTAACACTTTGAGCATTATAAATCACCTGAATAATATGCTTAAAACCATAGATAAACTGTGAATATCAAGAATGGCATGTCAGTGAATTTAAAAGTTGTGAAGAATTTTAGTTTCTTAACTCCCAATTGAGTCAATGGGAATATATAAACTTGTATAGTTTTGTGGGTCAAAGCCTAAATAATCACTTTTCAATTTGAATTTCATCTTTGATCATTACATTTTGTGTTTTGAGTCAGGCAATCAACACAAATGTTACAGAGGACATTTATTCCTCAGAACTTTGTTGTACTTGTGAGTAAGAGAGCATAATGGCTATCAAAAAATCTTAAGTTTTAAATTAAAAAATAGGAAATATTCTCTATGCTGTAATGACATGATAAGGAAAAAAGAAAAGGTTCAGAAATATGTTGCCTATAGCAGGAAAGTTCTTTTTCCAACCATAAGATGGAGATAGAGCAAGAAACCTCTTTTCTTTCCTGTAGAAACTTCCAATTTGAGAAAATATTCTGTTTATTTTTGCTAAAAATTATACTGTATGTTGTGACACTTCCAGATTTTTTGAAGACTACCAACACCGTGCTGCTGACAGATGCAGGGCAATTAATGTTTGAAAAAAGTTTTTGTTTGAACCAAAATAGGATGTCCTGTTGATCAATACTGAGAGGGTAAAACTTAGATGTACTAGGGAGACTTCGATAGATTTTGAAGATTTTTTTCTTTCTTTAAAATTGAGTGTTTTGACACTTTTTTTCCCCTTTTTTTTCCTTTTTTTTTTTAAATCTTAGAAATAGGCCTACAGTTATTAGTACAACATAAATATGTTTTAGAAATGTATTTATTCCATTTGGCAGTTTTATACAAGAACCTATTAACAGGACATTCCTCATATAATAACTTTATTAAACAGATATCTGAAATTTGTTGAATTGTTGATTCTATTGGTCTTTTATCAGTTTTAAACAACTAGTGATAAAACAATAAAGCTTTTTTTTTTTTTTTTGCAATGACTTATGAATATATATCTGTGTGACATTTTAAATAAAAGTACCATTTAGAGTAAAAAAAAAATCCCTTTTCAAGAGCTGTAAATTGTATGTTAAGTTTAAGTTCTTCAGGCTGTTTGGAAACACTGTGTATGGTTCTTGCTATATACTGTAGTATGCTCTTGTGTAGTACATTGGTTGATACTATATGTATATATATTGGAATATAAATTCTCATTCGTGCAGTGATACATGTACTTACAGTTGTAGTTTGCTGGGCATACTTGGTTATGATTTTTTCTTTTTTTAAAAAAAGAAAAGCATGTTTGAGTAGTCTCAGACCCAGAATGAGATGATACAGCATTTTTGTTGTGCTAAACACAAAACTTTAGCTTTTGGAAGAAGGAGATGAACAGCCTTCTCACCTGACAAATCTTGATTCTGTAGGTTTAGTTGGTCAAAATTCATCTTTCTGGTGTTTCGTGATCAGTGTTGAGAGAATATCAGTTTCCTTGTTGTCTATATTAATCAAATTCATGTGGGATTTGATACGTAATATTCTTCTGTGTGCAAGGATATTAACCTTGTCCTGGTCAAACTGCTGAGAGATCTTTTAGGGTTGTTACCTGCAAGATGAGGTTTCTTACCGGGAAGGTCACTTTCCTCAGGAAATGTTTTCAGTGCCCGGAAAGCTTGAGTAGGTTGTAGAAAAATATCGATAAGGTCACCCAAGCAACCCTAATATTGCTTCTGGTTTATAAAGCAAGAACAAACGTAGACACAGTCTGATTACTTGGTAGTAGTGTTATTGCAGCCGTTAAATAACATCAAGAGCTCTTCCTGCAGTAAAGGTTCATTCTTGACCTCCTACCACAATATGTCAAGTTATTGTTTCAACAATACTGCAAAAACGTAGCTTCCTGCTTTGCTTTGTAAGCATGCAGAAAGCACAGTAAGACACATTTTGGAAACTGAACAGTCAGTGAATCAGAATTTTTAAAGGACAAAGACTTCTACATAAGCATAATAACGAATAGGTTTGGATAGGCTGGAGATTCGATCTTGTAATACCAGCTTAAATTGGCCTAACTCTTTTTTGTGTTAATCCCTACAATCCACAGTCTAATATGCCCTTGTTTCTTTTAAGTTAAACAGGTAGGTACTCACACAAATTAGGTTGTATAACTGAAATCTTTTGTGAGACTTGTACGAGTTTTATTAGTAAGTCAGATCAAGAAAAGATTTGAGACAATTTGCAATTCTTTTGTATAGCTGAAAGTTTTGTACATGAGCTAGCTTCTATTCTGAGCTCTTTCAAGGTACTCACAGAGTAAAAGCCAAGATTAATACACTGATGATGGATTGCATTTAAGCACATTTAATTTTGGTATTCTTTATTTTTGTTTTTACTCTCCAAAATAAAATTATATGTGTACAATGCTGTTTCCAAAATATTACTGACTTCTGAAGGTTAGATAGCAATTAAAAATGATTTGAGAAAGAATGCTGCTTTTTAAAAAATAGGGGAGGAATTCTAAAGAAAAGAGGAAGATAGGCATGGCAAAGCTTGCCTGGCCAACCTTAACTGTGTTCTGTAGTTTCCAATACTTGTTTTTTCATAATCTGTTTTTCAAGTGGAAATTCAATTTTGTGGGTTCCCATACTTTCCAAATTGGAAGGGTTGGGTTTTTTGGGGAAAGAGAAGGGTAGTAGGTTTTGTTTAGTCTAAGTAACAGTGTTCCTCTAAAACACTGGGTTATCTTCCTCAGATGTCATCAGGGTTTCACATAGTAATTAATTTTGACAATACTTTTCCTCTTGCCTATTCTAGAACGTTTTTTCCACAAATTCAGTATGAAAATATCTTGAAATTCAGATTAGCAGTGGACCGAAGAACTTCATCTTGCAGGAAATTTTTCCATAGTGAGTAACGCTTTGGAAAATACACAACAGAATATACATTAATTTAATATATCTACTTTTTAATTATTCAATTTGGCTTTGTTTTCTTTGTTTGCTTTCCTTTTCTTGATAAGATTTAAAAACTGGAGAATATAATAAAGTTTTATTTTATGCCAGCAACAACTTACAAAAAAAAACTCTACTGCCAAAAGAATGAACTATCAGTTTCCTTTGAGGCACATTAGTATTCTATGTGTAAAGCAGGAGAATGATAGATTTTTCATTTAAATGTTTAAGTACTATTCTTGACCAACGAATCATTCAGCCATAGCTGTTTGCTGGAGATTACTAAGAGTATATTTACATTTTTGGCTGCAGAAGGTAAAAATGAGAATTTCTGTTCCCCGCTCTCATGCATTATTTCTTTTTTCTTTTTCTTCGAAGAAGAAGAAATAAGTGAGAGGTACCAAAGGTTGTTAACTTAAAGGTGGTACTGAAGATCGATGAATAAATACTAGTTACTAAAATAATCTTTCAGCAGTCTGTTAGTTTTGATATCTATACTACATTCAAGAGAAATTAAGGAAAAAGCTTAAAAAAATCCATCAGCATCTAGGTGAAACTTTGTTTTCCTCTCTTTCCCCCATAGCTGGAAGTTTAAATATGGGCAGGAGAGAATGTATGGTGAAAATGGCTTCAGGTAGGAAAAAACACTGTCTAGCCCAATCACCAGTATTGTTCTAGGTTAGTAAAAGGTCTTGCAGACAAATGATCTAAAGATAGTTTGGATCCAGTGTCTCAAAGGATACCTTCTGCTATTCACTGATGAGCAGGAGAAGGCTTCAATCTCTCAGTAGATCTTCTCTTGTTGTCTTTTTGTATTCTAGAGAAATTTAACCTTTCCTGTACTTTTCCTGTTGTCTTTTTGTATTCTAGAGAAATTTTTTTAACCTTTCCTGTACTTTTCCCGTGCTTTATGGACGCTTACGTAGAATATTTTGTTTGCTTTAGTTCATCCTAAATTCTGAGAAAAAATCAAAAAAGAAGTGCTCCCCAAAACATTAGACTCTAAATAGAGAAGAAAAAAAAAAAGGAAATAGTAACTTTAATATGAATTTGCTGAATTATCTTCATTTGCATTTCTTTCTTTACTTTCAATTTTCCATGTATACATAGCATAAGCACAAACACAGGAAGGTTCTGAAAACGGAGCCTAGGGTTTAATGATGCTTTTTGCTGATGGCAGCTTTTGAAGTTGCCTCAACAAGGCATGGAATAATTTATTGGTTTAAGAAGGTGTTAGTGGTACCATAATTTTAATCTTGTAACTAGAAACATGAAGAAATGTAATTGTTATAATTCAACTTCTCTGCCTTATATTGTACTTTTCTTATTTGCTAAACAGCTAGCTCGCAGTATAGCTATGACCGTAAGCTGGAAGAATAGGCAAGATTAAAAACAGGGTGACTGCAAGCACAGCACTTTTACTTTTGGCATATTATTTTCATGAACCTCGCGTCTTTTGCAATGCTTTCCTGGAAATAAAATGAAAACACCTTTCCAAATCATCCTTATTTGGGTAGAGTAGATGCTTAATTACACTGAGCTTCTCCAAAACAAGCATACGCGGATTGACCTGAATTGTGCCTTGGACACTTGTGCTAACATGTTTTCCTACTTGTTGCTTGCTCACTTTTGCTCATGAGGGAGGAGAATGGGATAAGTTGGATATGACTTTCATCCAAGGATAACTCTTCTAATGACTTTTTTTTTTGTGAAAAAGTTTATGATGAAGATGACTATGTATCTCAGAAAATACAGTCTTAGAAATTCGATGATTTACGAAAGAGGTATTCTCTGGGACTAAGTGCAGTTTAAAAAGTTTGCTACTCTGATATATTAAGACCTTCTTTGCATATACAGGATATTATGCATGTAACTTTTAAGAAATTCATATTTCTTTTTCTAATTTGAAAATTTAGATATTATGCGCAGTAAAAGAATCCAAGTGAAACATAGATTACTTGGGGCTGTTTTACTCCCTGAAGAAACAATTAATTTAAAATATCAAAATGATCTGCAGTTGAGAATAGAAGGTTTTAAAGGTTTAAGGAAGGTTTAAAATTTCTATTCTTTTTTTTTCTTTTTTCTTTTTTTGTTAATTCCAAGGACTAGTGAATATTGTAAAATAAAGAGATTTTTGCTAAATATTTTGTATTATGCCCATTTATTCAAGGATGAAAATGTAATTATGACCCTGAAAAGTCTTCCAAGTCTTCCAGTTTCTATGACTGTTATTTCTAATATAGAACACTAAATAGTGTTTCTTCCCAACATCTCTCTCTGCCCTTTTCCCTTCCCTTTGCTTGAATACAGAAGGGAGGGGATGGGTGTGGGCACAGTACAAAAGAAATCATGTATTGGTTGCTTTTATGCAGACTGACTTCTCTAGTAGTGCTATGGAACATTTGCAGCGGAACCAAAGCAATAGTACTATCAGCTGCCATACTTTAAATGGAGAAAATATTAAGTAAAGTTTAGATAGTCCCTTGAGGAGACAATTCACAGGATGAACCTGCATTAGATGTGCTCACGAAAATTGCAACCAAAATTATGGAAATACTTCTCCCTTCCCTGCTCCCCTCATTCCCACAATAAATAATCTATCTCCTTGATAACAGAAATAAATAAATAAAGGAAGCATCAGATCCAGTATAAAAATGGACCAAGATAAGTTCTTTTATCCTTTTGAGTGCTTATTATTGACTGAGAAGCATTTTGTTTTCTTTATTTTTCTCTGTGGCATGTATGTTCTTTTGAGCAAATTTGATTTAAATTTTAGAAGACAGAGATTTAAAACTGGTACCACAACTGGAATGTATATATTTTACTTATGCATTGTATCTGTTAAATAAACTGTCAGGAGGATATTAAATAAGCGAAGTTCTAACAGTAAAAGAACGTTTATGAAATTTCAAGCTTTTTCAAGTCTTCTTTTGCAAAAATCTGTGTCATATTACAATGCTTGTTAAAAAGCTTGCATACAATATTTTTAGAACTTGATAACTTTAATTCCTATCTGTGTGACTCTTGCAAAGAAATGTGGACCATGTTTGCAACATAATTTGTGTAACAAAATATCTTTATTTCTGAGTTAACTTAATTTTTACATGCCTCTGTTACACAGGAAGTATAGTTTTAATAGAAGTCATGTGTTTAGAGCAGTAATTTTTTCATTCAACATAAATTATTTTTATGTTGTAACTGTTTGATGTGAACTCTGGGTTTACTGTGTGCAAGCTTAGTAGTTACAGTATGGATCTAATCTTCCTAATCTTTCTAATCTTTCAGTACCACTGTGTTACCAGTTATTACACTGGAAATAAATCTCAAGAGGTTAATGTCAGTTTCTTTGAACAAAATTATGATTGACTGTATTTTTGATGGAAGATGTGCTCATAATCCCTTTTTTACTTAAGTTTCTTAATACTATTCTTGAAATCCTAGAGAAAAGTAAATTTTGATGTGTTTTTGTAATTTCTCATTTCCATAGGCTCTAGCATCACATGAAGAACTTCTCTGACCTTTTCAAATGTCAGAACATGAAACAGAGGAGGGTATTCTATGGTGTATAGAATATTAAGGGGATTACCTCATCAGCATGAAAGGTCCATAACTAATCTACACCAGGAACATGTGAACTATTGGAGGATTATATTCTTGAGGATATAAAGAAACACATCAAAACATTTTGTTTGAAAGTTGTTCAGTGTATAAGAGGGCCCAGAGGGCGTGTGAATGCTTCTGAATTTTTGTTGTGTCGTGTTTGTTGTCTATATCCATCATTTTTCACATTTCTTCAACCCCCATCCAAACAATTTAAAGGCTACTATCAAAGGATTGATAAGAGAAAGTCAAATTCTGCCTCTTATGGAAAGTTGGGGTGGTAGGGTTGGTCCTGGTATGAGATGCCAGTGAGATGCAAAATTTTTGCCCACCTTCTTAATTGTGGATATCTAATAACATGCAAACATTGCAGAAGTTAACCAGTGAAGAGGAAATTTTCTCAAGCTTCCTAAATTTATTTGAAACTGTATCTTTACACTAGTATGGGGTATTTCTTCTGTAGTCTTGTATGAGCTTTTATGAAGCTAGTAGAGAAATTAATTGTGGAGACTGAAGCTCTAACGTGAGCATAGCTTATGAGCTTGTAGCTGATTCTTAGGTCATGAAATGGTGTAGAAGTCTAGGACGATATGTGTTACAGAATTTCCATTCAGGATGAAATTTTCTGCTTCAAATTATTTTCAGGATTGCTCAATTCAGTCCATGTGTTAGCAGCATTTCCAAATAAAGATTTCTGCTATCTTCCCAAATACAAGAATTTCCACCTCATTTGGGGAAAAGAGGGGTGTGATCTGTTTTTTATTGTTAGTTGCTGTCTCCAATCTGGAGTCTACGTACCTGAGAAGAAAGCTATGTAATGTTGGAAAGCTTTGGTTATTACAAATGGGGTTGAAGTTGCTGTGAATCTAAGCAAAATTGGCCTGTCAGACCAATTCTCCATACTGTTCACTCTTTTCCCTTAGTTGTAGAATGAAAACCAAAAATAGTAGACCTTATTTTCACATGGCTTGGTAAGGTGATCCCATTGTATCATAAAAATTGCTTAATAGTGTGGTGGCAACCAAATCAGGCACTCCATTTTTCTTCACTTCCTTTGCTTTCATTTTATTTTATCACCCTAACTTCCTGAAATGCTAGAGAAGCTGTGTAGATTTCAATTTTTGGAGGCTGTGGCCTGAGATGAATGAGGTACCAGGCCGAAATTCTCAGCACTAGTTTGTTTTTGTATTACATAACTTCAAAATTATGAAATGATTCATTGCTTGTATAAATTTGCCTCTGGAATGGTGATGAGCAAGAACGAGGTCACACATTAAAGACGTACATTGCATTCTTTAATGGGTAACACTCAGACACTATAAAGATAGAGGTGTTGAAACCTGTGGAGGATAAAGGCTATCTAACAGCAAAGTCGTTACTCATTATTTCCATTATTATTATTAATGTATTTTATTGCATATATGTATAATCTTTTTTTCTAACAAAATTGCTTGGAGATAGATTTAAAACTTTGATCAAAGACTATGAGCACAAGTGATGTTCTAGACATCATACGAATCACATAAATGACTCAATGAAAAGGTTTATTAGCTATATTTAATTCTCGAAAATAACATTTCTAAAATCATTAGGTTTTCAGCGTTGCAATTTTGTATGTGAATATGTTACTGACAGAAAGTATTCCCTACTGTTTAGCCAAAAAAAAAAAAAAAAAGTATTGAATCTATGGAAAGTTTTCAAAAATAAAGTTCAAATTATCCTTTTTAGGATATAGTAATTTGTTCTTCAAACACGTGCTAGAATTTTTGGCTTGTATACTATACAGTATATCCCTTGAGTAGAAGAGCAAGAAAATAGAGATTAGCTGTTAGCTAATCTTAACTCAAATTCGTTTTTAGCCTGTTTTCATATTTTTCAGATTTAGATATCTTTTTCTGTTTCTCTAATAAGAACTTAGGTTTTGTTGATATTATGAAAATTTATTGTGCTGATTTATCAAATTTTGTAGTATCTATGAACATTTTATAATTAAGTTTCCATTTTCATTAGAAGTGTTATTTTTAAACACTAAATGTATCTTATTTAAATGTTTCCTTACATCTTTCCGTATTCTGAAACATTTTTGAGTAGAAAAATCATTTTAAAACCTCTTTTTTATTGTGATATATTGAAGAATAATTCAGTTTCTTCAAAATGTGTTCACCATTCAGAATTGTTTGCAGAATATTTTTTGAGTCATGATTTTTAGCTCACTGGTCACCAGTCTCTTACTGATTACCGTATGAAATGTATGTAATTAGCCGGTTAACTTGCGTGTTACATCTTTGTCCTGATTCAACACATGTAAAATTCTTAGCTGTAAGCTTTCAGAGGATAGATATAAACATGCCTTTCAGTTAACGCTTTCTGAAGTGTGCTTAATTTACTTATATTTCCATTCATTATGATATTTCAGTAACTCGGGAAAAAATGACATATATTTCTTTAAAGATCTGAATTACTATTCACAGAAAATATTTCAGAGTACTTGGTTCTAGTTGCAGATAAATTATAGAGCTTTACTGAAATTCAGATTTTTTTAATGGGGTAAAATATGATATTTCTACAGAACACAAGATAGAGATGAGACATTTGACCCAGTACATTGGAAAAGACTCCTCCCCTTAGGGTAACAAGTCTAGGAAGATGAGATGTAATCTCTGATATAAATGATTCTAAGAACTGAAGTCCTTTGATCTGAAAGGAAGCCAAGTGCTAAAAATTTGCAAACAATAATTTCTTTACCATACAATGTCATCTGTTACTTTTTAGACAGGCCATCTACTTTCTCTGTTTATCTGTCAGCTGTCCTGTAGTAGCATCCAAATCTTAGGTCAACCGAGGTAAACAGCATTACCGTTTAAGAGATTAGTATGAAGAAATATAGAGTTGCACATCTTCAGTAGTAATAAGAACCATTCTTGTCACTGTCTTTAGGCATTAGGTTTTCTTCAGGGCTTAGCTGACTGTTCTTTGCAGCTGCTGAATGCGAATTATCAGTTGGCTCATGCAGAGATTTGTTTAGGTGAACTTTTCATGATGCACATCATTTTTAAGATTATTAACATATTTTTTCCTCTAGGTAGGTTTTAGGTCATTTTTTTTTCTTATTAATGCTGTTTAAATCCAAAGTAATATAAAATGAATATAAAATGATCTTTCTGCTGCAAGTTTTTGCCCCAGTAGATTTGACTTCTACGTCTTGCTCTGAAGTGTGATCTCCACGCTGCACTTAATTTTTCTCTGATACAGGATGTTAACTAAGTAACAGCATTTGTACTGCTGCGGAATTGAAGGTTTTGAATATGAGGCTTCTACACTGTAAGAGATATTTTTGGCAAGTATGTACCTTTACCACAGAATTGTTGCTATTATGGGATTGTTTTAGTCATATGCTGAAACTCATTTTCTTAAATGCACTTTTAATTCATTCTTTGTTTTGTTTTTATTGTTTGCATAAGAGCACCACATGCTAATTCACCACATGATGTGTATGCACAGTCCAAATATCACAAAGTCAGTTCCAAAGTCCAGACATTTACCAGTCTCGCTCTCATAAAGCATATAATGGCAACATCCTTATTCCAAATTCTAGTCAACCAGAACTTTGGAGTATCTTCAGAGTGAAATACTTTTCAGAACAGCTGCAGGAATCTTGATATATAACCCACAGTGGGGTGGACACAACCCTCTAATACTGAAAATATACTACATAATTTACACATGATGACAAGATAAATGTTTTTATAAGAATTTCTTCAAAAGAAGAAGGAGTAACAAAACAACTAAAAATAAACAGAAACACTTTCCTGTTCTTTAAAACGCACATTGGATACAGCCATAATGGCAGCCAACACCTTTCTGGCACAGATCCCTGCCAGTTACTTCATCCCAAATTCAGAGACATAAAACTCAGCTCTTCTGCTGGAGCTTGTCCAACCATTTTGGGTGTTTGCCTTCCTGAAACAGGCTGGAGGAAGGAGAACATATAATCCTTGCCTCTTGCCTCCTGCTTGTTCATAAATCGAAAACGACATAGCCTACAACCATATGCTTGCATCCCTTCCTTATTTTGCAGGACTCCACAAAAACGATAAATCATCAGAACCTTTAGCATTGTTAAATATTTTGGACCAATTATTTTGTCCAAATCACACTCTTCTGTTATACAAACCCTAATCAATGCATTTTAAATGTTTTTTTAATGAATACATGAGCTATATAGAATAGGATACTAAATGTCAAGATTAAAAAAAAAATCTAGAATTTTCCAGGCTTTTAAATGGCTGATTTGGTAGCAGCCAACACTTAGAATTTGTTGAGTGTTTAATGTATAAGCCTTTTAAACCAATTCAGTCTCAGTGCACATTAGAATGACAATCAATAACTCAAAAGTGCTAAATATTAGGAGAAACATTGCAACCAACAAAATGCTGGAGAGTTCTTCCAGAACATAATTTTAAAATCCATAAATTTTGTAGACTATATGAAGGCAAAAGAATAAAATTTTCACATACACATGCATATGTATCTGTACTTGTATATGTATGTATAAGAAGACATGTCTAGCTAGTTCACTGAATTTCTGTCCTGGCAAGTTGTAGCCTCAGATATTCCAGATTCATGTTTTTCATTCTCTTAGTTGAGAACCACAAACAACTTCTGAAGTGAAAAAAGGGCTAGAGTGGAGTTCAAATGTGGATTCTCAAGTCCCAGAGGGTGGATTCTGCTATGTACAATTAAAAAAGATACTTGATCTGTTTCTCAAGTTCACACTGGGCCTTATGCACCACTCCATCATCAAAAAGATGCAAGAAATAAATGACCTCCCAAAAGCTAAAAATTCTGCTCGTAGAGGATAACCAGCTTTGTGCCATCTCATTTCACTTTCCTGCATGAATGGTTTTAGAAGAGTGAGGTTGAGGTGACTGATGAATTGACTGAATTGCTGTTGTGCTGTAGTTGTTTTCAACTGTTGAACAGCATTTTCAGTTTAGTCATTATTCAAAATAGGCTAAAAGAAAGTCCAGGGCTGCTCTGAACTATCCCAGAAGTATTAGGCTGGGCTATATTTTTGGTTCTCCTTTTTCTCCCTCACCTTCTCAGGTCAACCAGTAGAGATTAAGTCTCCAGGCTGCCTCCACCATCTTTCCGCCTAATATTTTGACCCAGTTTGTTTGTTTGCCTGTTCGTTTGTTTTAATTTCAAAGTGTGATGACTGTCCATTTATGAGGGGAAGAGTGCTGTTCCATCTTCTTAAGGACATCTGGAATGTGTCAAAGTCAGAATCATTACAAATTCAGTGGGAAGGATGACTGAATTCACCCCAGCTCCTGCACTTCCAACCTTTCATCTCAGTGAATCTAGATGATTTTTTTGAGTGCCAGAAGATTTTTCAGTCATTCCTGGTGAGTAAAGCATCTTCATTTTTCCAAGATATACTACTCAAATATACTTTTGAATCAGACCATACTTAAAGCAGGATATTGACAAGGAGAGTCCCTGAAGGGGACAGAAGATTGGGACAAATTGGAATCTGTTTCTAATTCTTTCTCAGAGGAATAAGACTTAATTGTGCTAACTGCAGGGAAGCACAGTTGCTCTTCTGAAGCTAAGAAATTATAAACTCCTTTTATTTCAAAAGAGATGCTTTTGTTTGCAGTTTCATGCTCTTGAATTTTATTCGAAGGCACTTCTATTAAACAGATTTCCACATTGTCCTGGTTCAGTTTCACTGTCTAGCCAGAATATTTGGAGAAGTCTTTTAAATTGGTAAAGATGAACTAACTAGGGAATTGCTTCTTAATTTCCTTTATGGCCCTTTTTAGGTAGATTGCTGTGTTGAGCACATAGAGTTTCAGGCATATGTTAAATTTTAAATTGTTTAAATGATTAAGCATTATGTATTTTGGTTTTTTTGGGAGTCTAGGTGTTAAATTTGTTCAAACTTGTGAGACTTAAATTCATAAAAACTTGTTCAAGGTGTTCTTCAATAAGTGGTTTAATAAATTAAACCAAAAATGTATACATTTTCAATAAATTTAATTTCCTGAATATCTTTTCACTTATTGTCTCTCTTTTACCCTGAAAAATATGCCTTGGTAGTTGCAATAGACCAAGATACTTGAATTAATAAAGATTGATAGCAGAATGTTCTTGGTTCTGGGACTTAGCTCTTGATTTGGCTTTATTAAAAGATCTCAATTTATTAGCTCTGTATTGAGGGATTAGTTTATTTGATGATCCTCTATTAAGACATAGTCCTTTGTGTGTTGTTTCTGCTTGTATGCCTGCCTTGACTTCCCTGGGGCACTGGAAAAAAGAGAGAGAGAAAGAATGAGAGAAGGAAAGAAAGAATGAGAGAAGGAAAGAAAGAAATAATTTCTGAATGTGATTTGGCTTACTTATGCAAATTTCCCATTATAAAATACAGTTTTTAATCATAAGCATTTAAATGAAGTAAAATATTCCATCATCTAACATTCTTAAATGCAATACTAAAATTGTGATATGCTATACAATTTCTTTGGATTTAAAAATATAAATAAATATACTACTGTTTAATGCAGCGAAATGATTTTCTGATGTTAGACTTCGGCAGCTTTGTATAGTATCATAAAGATTAAATAGATGGCTTAGCTATAGCTCGTCATTCTTGGAGACGGCAAAACTTCTAATTTGCTGAAGCTGCAAAACCTTATACCATTTTGAGGTTTTCATGGCTACTGTAACTAAACATATTAGATATAGCAGAACAGCTGCATTAAAGCATTGCTGGAAGCAAGTAGAAAATGCTCTAGCGTCCTTTTCTAAAGAAATTACATCTGCATTACTTTCCAGTGGGCATAGAAAAGTAATGGATTATAACATATTGGGGAATAGCTACCCTTATAGATATTCTATTCTGATAATGACTTTTGCCTTTTAGAATTATTGCAACATATAAGACAGGAACTCTGGTTGTATAAGTGCAGGCTGAGACAATTATTTTAGCTCTCCCACTCCTGATAAACTCCCATAATCAAATCAAATGAAGGTTTATTGAAGGAAGGAAATCAAACTGCATCTTTCCAATGCGCTGAGTATGCTATTTTCCAAAGAGAAGGGAAAGCTTTGGGTTAAACTCTAGTCATTATCTCCCAAATGCAATACTAAGCCTTTCTGCCAAACAGGTGCAAGAAAATAATTGGGCTGCTCACACACTGAATTCTCTATGATACGTAAATCTTGCATTTGCAGCAGTTGACAGATATTTTGTAGTTGGAATCTGGTCAAGCAAATAGTAGGAGTTTAAAAGATGTTTGGGGAACTCGTGGCATTGAAGCCAGTAAAGAAGGACAAGAATTATTGTTTGGTTGCAGAGGCAGTATGGCTGAAATAAGAGAAAGAAATATTCAGTAGAAGGAATTAGTATGGTCTTGCCCTTGTGGAGTTTAGGAGCAGAAAAGCACCAAGAGATGAAGCAGACAGGATTTAATGCCATAGATTTTCAGGGCAGGTGAATAAGTCAGGAGAAGGCAGTAGGTGAGAAGGAGTACTTAGGGACATATCTGAATCAATCTTTGTACAAAAAAAAAAATGAATACATACAGTTTAGAAGAGAACATTTCTCTCACCCTCGCTACCTTGAACATTCATTTTCTAAACATTTGATTGAAATTTTAAGTTCTGCTTCAAAGGAAAGCAGGGTCATCATAATACCATAAAACAGATTATTACTTTTTATGGTGTTTATGGGAAGAAGTATTATAGGAAGATTCATTACCTTGATTCTTTCAGTCCAATTTTCTAGACTTTGGTTGGTCTGATAAATATGGTCAGAATCTGTACCAAAATCCATAAAGACTTGGTTGCATGAGGAATCTCCAAACATTTTACTCCTAATTTTCAGACTATCTTTCTTGAATTTGTGAGTACCACTGAAAAATACATGCTTTTCGGCAAAGTGTTACCCCTTCAATCAGAACTTGCATACAGCCAGCAGAATTAGTCCCTGCCTTAAAAGGGGCAAGTGTCTTATATCCTACTATACTTAGGTGAAAGTAAACCAAGAAAAAAAAAAAATCAACTTTAACCATTTTAAACCAGATGATCCTTTTCATCTGGAGTAAGTTTATTCTTAGGGGGACTGTACAACACAGCCCTTAAAGAAATACCTCATTAAAAATCATGTATTGAATAACCACACTTTCAAAAGAAGCATTTCAACTGATTGCAGAAATACAGCTGTCCTTGCAAAGTGAGCATGCAAGGGAGGATCATGCAGATTACGATAGACATAACAATGTGGGCCTTTTGGGTCAATTTAAGGAAATGGCAAGAGTCACAGTGGCTGGGTGCACACCTATTCAATGAGACCACATAATCATTTCATCCTGATGATATCATTTCACCAGTATACTAGAATTAAAGCTGCTTTTTCACTTTTTCCTCCACATATTTTACTCATCTAGTTATAGCTTTCCTTAGAGAAGAAAAATGATAGCTCTTTTTCTTTTTTTTTCTCTCTCTCAACAGCAGTAAACAAACTGGTCAAAACAAGATCTAATTTGCTGTGCTGATGAATTATTTTTCCATCAAAAATACAGGGTAAAGAAATTCTTGCTCTTGAGGAGTCTACGGACTTCCAGGTCTAACACCAACAACTTGTTTTTAAAAAGCTGCGTTGTGCATCACTTGAATTAGTCAAGATTCCTCTGCAGGGTCATTCAGATATAACTGCAAAGGATTTTATAACTTTAGCTGATTTGTTAATTTTCAGCCTGCAAAAAGAAAAAGAAAAAAAATATATTGGGAGGGACAGGGCTTCTTGTAGTCACATCTACTAGTTTATACTGGAGCTGAACTCCTTGCCCTTGTCACCCAAACACAGACTGTCTTACAAATTAGAAAACCTTCCAGTATATCCTGATTGCAGAATGCAATGCCATGGAGAGATACACTGGGAGCAGTTCGGATGTGCCAGCGTTTCTAGGCTTTAGGCTTTACACCTATTTGGGAAACTATTTTATTTGTTTTTAATTCTGCAATCAGTTGAAATAATTTGCTGGAGGAAAAGGATCAGAATGACTTGTAGGGACTGGGAAAAACTGGATAACTTTCTTAGCTAGCACTACCACCCAAATTCATGAATCTACAGGGAGAAAAGCACAGTCAATTAGTCCTGGTGACATTCTGGACTAATTTTACGTTGTTTATACTGGTGCCAGAGTTATCTTTTGAAGGGACAGTTTGGATGTTGTACCATGTGCATCACTACGTAGCAGCTGGAAGGTTGCCAGCCTCTACAGCGATATATAGCTCACCATGCACACCCACACATAAAAAGACAGATAAGCAAGTCCCTGCATTTGAAGTGTCTGATCTGGGCAGTGCAAAGAGTTGTCAGCCTTCATCAAGGGAGGCTTGGCTTCTAGTACAGAATTATGACTTCTCATCCCAGGCAGTTCTACAGCTGTGAAAAAGCATAGGGCAAATAAACACATACTAGGGCAAACGAGAAAAGTCCATGTCACAATGTTATAACTCATGAGAAAAAAAAAGGTTAGTGCAGTGATATTTCTTTATGCTTTTTGTATCAAAATAGTTATGAATGAAAATACTTATCAAACTATTTTTTGTGGTGCTGCAAAAGATAATGATGAGGTCACCCAAGAAGATCATAAGCTTCTCTCTAGAGTTTTTCGTAGAATAATGTGTCCTAAATGATGGATTTGACTTTGCTACTACCATATTTCTGAGCAACACTCTATAGGGGAACAGTCTTATGGCTACCACAAAAAAAGAATATGATTAATGAGTATCCCATCATTTTCGGAACCAAGCCCCTAAATGAGTTTAGTTAAACATATGATATGTTTAGAGACTGTAGTCATAGTTGGACCATGCAATAAATGACAAATTGCTTAGAAAGAAAGAGTAAGAAATTCCATTTATTTGCAGACTCTGGAAAACAGGCTCCAATTTACTGCCTTGATTTAAAGGTAATATATAGGAAGAACTGGAACTGAATTATCTTTTCTGTAGAATGAAGTGGCCTATGAAGGAAAAAAAAATCGACTGAGGGGATTGAACCAAATTAACTGACTAACTAAAAGATATTCCATGTAAAATACTATATTTTACTTCCTTCTAAATGATTTTTGTAGTATTTATATAGTTCTTTATAATATATTTGCATATATATGTATAATAGTTCTATTTTTTTTCTCCTGCTAACTTCTTCTAGTTAAAAATAGCATTATACCCTGAAGGTTGTACGTTGATGAACGTCAAAATTATTGGTTATCACTGTATTTGAAATTTTTGAGCTGGGACGATTATTTACAAGTATTTAGAACACGCTTCCAAAAGAAGAAATATTGTTGAATAACATCTACACATAGAAAGAGCTATTTTGTAACAAAGTTTCAGCTTTGCTAATACTAAAGAAGAAAGTCAGCAGACGTGAGTCACAAATTCTGAAGAATTGCACAAAGTAAAATTAGATCAAACGAGATGATAACAGAGCGATGAAAGACCTACAGTGTACTTTTATGAAGTAACATTACATAAGTTTCTTCAGATATCAATATGAATATTGTTTCTCACAGTGAAATGATGTAAGCACTGATTTGTGCAGGTATCAAAACACTCTATTTTAACACAAGTAATTATTTTGCTTAAGAATTCTGGCTAATTTACATTTAAATGCTTACAAGGGAAAAACATATCCCACTCCCAGAAATGGTGGCTGAATATAGCACATCAATTCAAACACAGTATGCCAACTAAAAATTTGATTGTCTTTCTTTTTTTCTTTCTTTTTTTTTTTTTTTTAACTCGGATGAATAAACCAAGATAAAGCAAGTGACATAGAATTCAATGGAGTTACAACAGTTTCAGATAGAAAATCCGGTTTAATGTTTTTATAAAAAATAAAAGAGAAGAAATAGCCAGTGGTGTACCTTTTGTCTTCATTTGCAGACATGTGGATTGAGATACTTGCTCAAATAGTACCCAAAACTTCCTTACCATGGGCAGCAAAAGCTATATTTTAATTTCTAAAGAACAATGCTGTCTTGATTGTGATTTCAGACATATCAGCTGCTTTGCAGATTTCTTGTGGTGGTAAGAAAAATTGTTTAAGAGCTATGGCTATTGCTGTTGTAACCTGGATTTAGATGGTGGCAACATTCTGGCTTAGCACTACTGACTAGGAGCCAGTGAAATTCTTGTCCACTACTCTGGAGTTGTAATAGTTCAACCAATAAGTCCAATCACAATCTGCCCATGAAAAGCTGGGATTTGTTCTGATGCAAATACAGCTCCTTCTTTTGCCAAAGGAATTTGTGAACATGTGTCTAATAATAGATTAGTAGATCATCACTTTGCCCCAGTGAAGGGTCTCTTTGGTCTTTTTTGCATATATTTTCTGAAACTATTCGAAACTAAATATTTAAGTGACATGGTGCTCATCCCTCTTTCACAGTTTTTTTTTTCTTTCTTCCTGTTTTCTTTTGAGCCTTCAAAGGTATTGTGAGAGTTTTACTTGGATTTCAATGGGTTTAGAAGTTTATTCCAAGTCCTTAATTTGCTTAGGTGAAGCAGTGCTTGGTGAAACACTGCCTACTTCTTAAATGCTTTACCATGGTGTGCAAATTTCAAACTCAGGTTCAGTGTTCAGGCTTTCTAAGTGTTTCTGTGGAAAAGTTAGATGCACAGGGAAATGATCTTGGGAAACTAAATAAGCAGGGAGTTGCCTGTGCTAGCTGAGAGCAGGATCTAGAAGTTCTTTATTCAAACAAACCAAATTATCCAGAAGGGACTGAGAAAGATTTGCTCATCAGTAGCTGTTGGTTGACCACACAAGATAATCAGCTGGGTCCTGGTGGACCAAGCTGCAGTTCATGCTCCACTGCAAAGACAGTGGGGGCTCCAAAACATCTCCTCCAACATCTCCTCAGCTGTGGCTCAGCTTCACACATGCAATCCAGCACAAACTGAGTTTTCTCCAGGACTACATGGCAGACAGATTGTTGGAGAATATCAAAGATGTCAAAATAATAGGCTAAATGTGTTAAGTAGTGAGGCAGACACCCACATATATTTAATCTCATCAGTAGAAATGCTTTGCAACCTCAGCAGCTACCCTTGGGTGAATTTGTAGATTATGTTTGCTATCCCAGCAAAAACGCATATACCCAAGCTTTTGATTAGCCAAGTGACTCTTTACATCCATTACTACCACCAGTTTGGACTGCTGTCTTATAATCCTGCAGAACTATTTGTTTTAAAACAACACAGTAAGCCAAACATTTATTAGAACTATAATCTGCAAAATTTGTCACAGTACTCTGTAGACAAGTGGTGTTACTGGAACAAAAAGCACACTGAGGAACTGTTTCCAGCTTTTTATAACACTTTATAGCTCATTTTTTCCATGCAAATGCCCTATATATGCTGTCGTCATCCACAGATTGAGATTCGAAGGTTTATAGGAAAAACAGCATTATAAGTGTTGGGTAGAGTCCCAGTTATATGAATATGGAATAATGTTCTATGGGGTGTTATCGCAGGAATTTCCCCACAACTATGCTTATAGGCTGCATATTTATCTCATTTGTTCAAATAATACTTGCAAGTCAAAAAGATCTGGTATCATCATTTGTCTTGGAGGTTTTCTCATTGTTATATTACAACTCAGAAAGGAAGAGAATAATTTTGACCTCAAAATTCCTGACCTCAGGAAAAGCTGAACATAATATAGTGCTTTCTTGGAGAACATGGGAAAACCTTTTAAGGTTGGTGGAATTAAACTTAAGAAGTCCATATAGAAATTTGGTTCTCTTAGAAATGGTAGCACAGGTCAGCAAAGTAAACAAAGTTAAAACTTAACTTTTTTTTTTTTTTTTTTTAAGTCCTACTCAGTCACTAAGGTTTACTGGATTATTTATACCACATACACTTATGAATTCAGCTTTTATTTTCTCCCTATTAACATTTTATCTGATTTCACTAAGATCGTTTTTTTTTTTTCAAAATTTATTCTAGATTAGCCACAGAGTATGTAGAAGATCCTGCTTCCTACATCTCTTTTTCTCTTGCAGATACAATAAAGGTAATTAAGTTTTTAAAGATGGGTCACTTTTCTGCACTATATTATTCTTAATAGCAATACTAATGTCTAAGTTGTTTACCAACTATCTTTTTCATGAACGATTGTTAAGTTAAACTTTTTATTATCATTTCAAGAGGTCCCTACTCCCCGCTGTTTGATACTGTCCTTTTGCTTGACAGAAGTTTTCATACCCTCCATTAACAGAACAACCAAATTAATTAAAAATTTTACTTAATAACTCAACAGTCAGGTCAAGAATGAGTGGATGTGAAATGGGAAATTCTTGAAGGGGATCTGCCACCAATAGAGATGTTTTGTATTCTTCCAGCTTAAGAGACTTCCAGCTGCTTGTTCTGACCTATCTGTCAGGAGGTTTCTGACAACTTGTTTGTTTAGTGTTTCAAATTGATAAATTTCACACAAAAATTTAACAATCTTAGTTTTTACTGAGTCACATTTTCTACTGAAACCAGCCAAAGCTAGGTTATTGGGATTATCTCTGTTTCTTCACATGTATTTCCTTAACAGAAGTACTGGGCTGCGTTAGGATGTTAGAAGTGTGGTCAGCAGATGAAAGGAAGTTATAATTACTCTCTCCTTGGTGTTTATCCAGTTTAGATAGGAAAATAAGTTGCTTTTTGTTTTCTTTTTTTACTAGGATGAAAGTGACTGGGACAATTTGCCCAGAGAGGTTGTGGAATCATTGGAGGTCTTCAAGATGAGGTTAGACAGAGTAACCTAGTATTTATAGTCCACTTTTGTGTGGGAGATTTGACTCAGATGGCCTTCAGAGATCCCCTTCAAACAACATTTCTGAGATCCAGTCCTGACTCTGCAACTTTATTCACGTGAATGAACATGCGAATTATTTCTACTAGTAAGAGCTTAGATCTAAGTGTTCACAAATGTTAACCAGGCATCTCACAGCTGGAGCCACAAGGTAGAAGAGCTCCATGAATCTAGTACTGCTGTCAGTCACACCAGAAATTAGGCAGGAATCTTTTTTGAGGTCAGGGGGTGTCACCTCTATCTTGGTGTTCTCCATGCCCAGAGAGAAGTAATAGCTTTATCCATGTGGAATGTGGGAAAAGGAGTGAGATTTGTTGTGCATCTGATCTGTATAGTGGTTCTTTCCACTTCCTCATTACACTAAATCTCTGATCCTTCTGCATATCAATATCAATCTCTAAGACTGAGAGAATAGTTTAATATTTCTTTCTATGCATGTGTTTGTTACTTCACTGAGGAGAAGAAAAATAGTGTCTACACAGTCTGAACTGAAGTTCTATATGGGAATCTTTTCCCACTTTGTCGGTTGTTCAGGGGCAGCACTGCTAAAGAGTTTAGACAGCAGCTATTCAAACATGACAAACAGCAGTTGGGTAGCTTCAGCACAATGACCTTTTTTTCAGCCACATCATGAAAAGAACCCAAGTTATTCTTGGCTGTCCTCTTCGTAGTCTTCAGTTTCTACTTTTGTGCTTTACAGAGAAAAGCCTTGAGAGGAAGAGTAGGGAAAAGTCGCAACTCTCAGGTTTATTATCAGAGTTTCTGCAATCTGGCTGAAAAAACACAAGCATTTTTAGCAGAGGTATGCATAGATAAAGCACATTTTAATAGGTAAGGGTTCTATAAACCAGATTTTTGGGAGCCTGCCTATACCCAATTACTACCATGTAATATCTCAATATGTCAGCTGACTTTGAAGAAATTTAGCTTGGCTCCCGAAAGCTGCCTCATATCTGTGAACAGGATGTGCCCAGAATTACCTGGATAAATGTCTCTTGCCAGAAAAAAAAAAAAGATTTTTTGCCCAAGGATTATATGACAAGAGTTGTTTGGAACAGAAAACTAATTTTGAAAGTTGTGAAAAAGAAAGGAAGGATTTTGAATTGTAGTGGTCCAGGGCACAGTAACTAAGAAGAATAACATATTTAAATGTAGCATAGGAAAATTAGACTGAATTACAAAAATTTTTTTTCTAATAGTCTATTAAGCTGCAGAATTTTTTTCCAAGAAAAGAGGTAGAATGCCAATTCTTTGGGATGTTTAAACAGAGACTGGACAAAGCTCTTTAAGCCATAAATTGAATGTCCTGTGAGATGGAAAAATGAATAGCTTTCTTTATAACTATTTTCCACAATTCTATGATAATATAAAACTAAATAGTTAAAAAAAATAACTGATGCAGAGACATTGTTGTAAGCAGAAGTTTTATCTGCAACCACTGATTTGGCTGCCAGTAAAAGTAAGAAAACTTTTAAAAGTTCCATTAAACTGTTCTCAGTTGAAAGCAAATAATTATTTTTAGAAAATTTTTATTTGAATGCATGCTTTTCTCCTTTGCCCAGTAAATGAATGCATGCTTTTCTGCTTTGCCCTGTAAAATGATGCTTTTTTGCTTCCTAATAGAAACCAGAGAGAAAGGTGATCTCTGAAAAATCAGTGTTGTTTTATGGGAAGGAAAAGGGACTTCCAGAATACAGATACCTTTGTCAATTTTCACAGTTTTTGTGGACAACCCTCATGAACATAAGCAATATTTAGATCCTGGATGGCCTCTGTGTGAAGGGTTGGGTGGGTGTTAAACTTACTGAAAGCTACCTCTAGTAATATGTTTTTGGATTTTTTTTTCATAAGAAAGTCTATGTGAGGGGAATGTTGGCATTTGGAAATATCAGAATAAGCACGGTGTTAACTATTGTGCATGGGAAGAACTGGTGAGGGTCAAGATACAGATATTCAAGAAAGCAGTGATTACTGCAGCTGTTTGGGGAGTCAAAATGTCAAAAGTTTTTAACTAGGAGATGAAAAGTAGGATAACATTTTTATTGATTTTGTATGGAAAGCCTTCAAATACTTGCATTTTACATGGCTACCACATTTAGATGGTATTGCTTTTTGTTCCTTTCCTGAGCTCTGTGTTAAATAGAGTCAGCTCTGTCAAAGATTTGGCCCTGCATTTCCTCCACCAGAAAGAAAAGACCACCAAGATTTTTTCTCAAAGCTCTTGAGGTAGTGGTCCCATCACACTGTTATTTGTGAAATATTTTCAATTTTTGCGGTATGTATGGGGACCATTTTGGCCACAGCTAGTATATTTCAGTCAACCAAGAAAGTACTCCTACTAAAGCGAATGAGTAAATCCTCCCCAAGGCTATATGTGTCTCATTACCCTTGATTTCTGTTAAAGAAAAATAACTGAAAACATTACTCGAGAATTAAGAAAATAAAGTCAAACTTTCTATCACCCCACCAGCCCAGTATTGAAAGAGACTCCTTTGTGCATTTTCACATCTCCAGCCTAGTGGGGAATAGAATTTTAAAGGGTTTGAAACTATTAGTTTAATAATATTAAAAGTTTCTAAAACCACTATTACTGTGACTTAGAGGATATTGATTTTTCTCATGATTTCCCGGTTCCAGCAATTCTTAATTAAAATGTTGTGTGCCACAGCCCTTTCCCACTTCCCTCTGCCATTTGTTTTTTGGTTGGCAATTTTTTTTATGTATTTGGTGGTGACAAAACCATTTTATTCTCATTCCTGCCATGACAAGCAACCAACTTTATCCATAAAGGAAATTTGAATGTTTAAAAAGAAATTAAATCTTTCTGTAAGGTCATTTAAGCTTCTAAATTGCAAAGCTGGCCCCTCTAAACCCTCAGTAGTTAAATTTTAGCTCTGAATCACTCTCTGAAAGAGCTTTTTCTTAATGACCACTGTGGGTAGAATCAAAATAAAAAGAAAACTCAAACCGTAATAACAGCAATACAGCTAAAAGTTAGGGAAAGTTTTTTACACAAGAGTTATGAGCTGTTGGTTGCCTTGGCATGTTGTGAAGCCTTTACCAGATCTGCTTTTTATAAGGGCAGGTTAGACTAGGTTAGACTAGGACAGGTTAGACTAGGTTAGACTAGTCTCTCTCAGAGAGACAAAGGTAGTTGTTGATCTTGTTGTTGATTTAGTATAAAGAATAAGTTAGATGACCCCTCAAGGTCCTTTCCTATTGGAAATCTTTTACCTGATTTATAAATTAAGCTGCTGAGCAGGCTAAATGCCCAAATCTGGGTCACATGAATAGTCTCCATGCAAGTCTCATACTTATTAGGCTCTGTTACTACACTTTGCCGTTATATTTCAAGGATATCTGCTGAATACAAAGTTTGCTTCTCCTTCATCTCTGGAGAGTGGTTCACACAGAGTATAGCAGTTATCTGTCATTCCCAGTTACTCCATTCACTTCTAGTTACTTCAAGTGGTAGAGATTTCTACTAAGCAACCAAAAGTTCCAGCAGTGCTATAAAGCTGATAAGATTTCATAATTAGTCTGTTTTTCTGCAGATACCCCAAGTTTTAAAGAAAACTCAGTTGTGTGAAAGTAAACTCAGATACCACAATAATCAACATCATAGAAGAGCTCATGACAAAGAAGGACAGGCTTTTAAATACAGCATCAAACAGTATTAGCATATGTTTTGCCTTTAAAGCTTCCAGAGTATATATTACATAGAAATCCAGCTAACTTTCATAAAAAGAGCTTGCATTTCTCCTTTAACTCACTGAATTCCCTCATCAACCCTCATCCACAGTGAAAGTTATTGAGAAATCTACTGAGAATTAAATAGATGTTACTATAACAGAAGCTAAGATTGCAGCCATTTTCCAATTACCTGCCCTTTTGTGCTCCCCCTGTAAGATGGGGAAATTGTGTTGCGAGTGTGTTGAGTCTGCTCTGAAAGCAAAGGCATATGCTTGGAGGAAATTAGGCAGATTTTGAGTTGTAGATCATCTGAACAATACCTTGAACCAGGATCTGTCTAACATTTTCATATTTTTATCCAGTTAAATGTAGTTACCTAATATTCCTTGCACTGAATATATTTGTCTGACTTTGACAGACTTATTTTAAAGACTTTCAGAGTGGTCCTTTAAAACTACTGTGAGAGGTAAGTAAGTAAGTGCTTTGTTTCTGATGGCTATGCAGGATTAGACTCTGAAATTAAGTGTTTGGTCTAAAAATTATACAAGTGGTCTCTAACAGTATGCTGGAGGGCATGGAGGTTAAGCAGTTTGTCAATGGAATGACATATATAAGACACATCCGAGCAAGAAACAAAGCCCAGGAGTTGTGATGAGCACCTCCCTGCCCATGGTCTCTTTGATGCTTGCTACTGAGATCAGAGGGCATAAATTAGGATAATTAGTTCTTTCCCAAGAAATATGGAAATTGTATGCTAATGTGGCAACTGTGTGCTAATTTCAGTTAGTTTATGCTCCCACTGCCTTACCTACTTGTAGAGACTAGGTTTGTATGTGTGTGTATGAAAATGTATTATTTTATTTTTTTTTAATCTTTGGGATTAGTTGTGCAAAAAAACTTTTACTGTATCATTTTTAAAATACACACACACACACATACCCAAGCACATATAAGAGCTTGATTTAAGTCACTTCTTTTTCTTTTCCTGCAATGTTCTCTGTATCTATCTGTAACCTTGGCAGCAATTGTGAAAGACATGGTGGTTATCACCACCAGCGTCGCTAGCTTCTAGTCTGTAGAAGCAGCCTTTTCTGCGAATCTTGGCTTTGTTAGTGCCAGGAAAGCTGTATTTTGTCAGATTTCTTGGCTGATTCTCTCCCTGGTGTGACCTCGCCCTTTAGATGTGTCAGTGACACTGAGTTCTAGTGCAGAGTGTACTATTAAATAGTGGGATCACCACAATGACACCATGACAGTACTCCTCTAAAACTGAGAAGATTTTCTTAACTAATGAGTTAACAAGATCATAGATCAAAATTAAATTGGGACAGATTCTGCTCCATATGCTGGCCTCTTTGTACTTAAGGAATTCAGCTGTATCTGGCCAAGTTAAAACTTTTCAACAGAAGGGAGCTTTTAGTAGACATTAAGTTGGCATAGCTTTGAGTATTACCAGCCCAGCCTATATAATGCCAGAGGCTGCATAAGATGAGATCACAGTGCTACTGTGCTCCAAATGATTTCAGCTGGCAGATTGTCACTTCAAGGCCATTGTCATCTGGTGTAGGTTAGAACAGCCTGGGGGTTGTTCTAACATACCTTGACTTTGTGGCAAAAGCTGGTAGGGAATTAGAGAGTTGTAACCAGATCTTCTTGATTACTCACTTTCTCTCCTGCCCTGATCAGCTCTTGGCCATAGAAAGAGCTGTGTCTTTTGTGGGCTCAAAAGTTGCTTTGAAGACAATTGCACCAATGTTCAGGATAGAGGGTGCAAAAATTAGAGGTGGAGATAGGAAGGATAAACTGTTTTCTTTTTTTTTGTCTTGCAACATGTATGCAGATTAAAAATTCCTTTTTACCTTGATAAAAATCCAAGGACGTTTTAAAATAACTCATGAACAGTGGAAGAACACTGTGGTGTTCTTTAGTTTGTGGCTACTTTTCCTCTGCTTCAGGCATCAAGATACCTTTTGCTCTCTTGTTCTATGCAAGAAGTTCTACTCTGCCCAGTCAAGTACTTTATTTTCTGCTTTAAAATCCTGAGGTTTTTTGATTTCCATGTACAGCACACATTTTAGAATGTATGCAAGCATTTCATTTAGAAATGGATGAAAATAAGTATGTTATACCTCAGTGTCTATACAATGTCACATGCACAATTTACTTCATAGGGCACTAAGTTGGTCAGTGAATGAAATGAGCTGGAGAGCTTCTTGGACTATCAACAAAGAAACCAGGCATGGCCTGAAGAAGAGCAGTGGACAAAAAGGACCTGTTTTTCTCAGCTGTAGTTCTCCAAAGGAAGATATTAATAGTTCTTCATCATAGCACACGGAAGGACTCCCTGCACTGCTGAACCTCTGGGTGAAAACCTAACACGTGCTCATGCATCAGCTACTTTGGAAAAGACCCCATATGTTTTTGCAACACATCTAGGTTTGAGCCTAAGGCTCTGCACTTCTCAGTCCTCAGCAGGGATTGCAATAGTAGGTTCCCTTGTCCATCTGAAACCTAGTAAATTTTATTGGGAGTCCTTTTTAGCAGATCATGATTCAGGCTCAATTTTAATGTGAGTTTTCTTTTTTGGATGTTTAAAAGCTGGATAAATAATGAAAAGCAATAGTGCAAAGAGTGATTATATCTCAAACCGACAATAAATGGGAAATGGATATTTTAAAGTAGAATTTTGTCCTGAATAAAACTGTGTAGAAATATTTATGCAGAATGAAAAACCAGAACAAATTCTGGTTTCCCACAGAAATTTTATATTGTGTTTCATGCAGCTGAGAAACATTTAAATGGCTGATTACTCTGTAAGAGGGAAATTGTGCAGTTTATGAAGCAAAATGAGCCTAGAAGCTTTCATTTAGTCATACTGAAAATGTTTGTTGCAATAAAACTGTAGAGTGAGATCAAAACATTCTAACACCTAAGGAAGGTCTTAGATTAAGTTTGACTGCCAACATACAAATTTCTATCCTGCAAATTGAAAATTTAATTGAATTTAATTGTCTATGTTCCCAGAACAAGTCAAGTCCCAAAAGAGTCTGCTTAACTCTTAGGTCACATATGTGCCTGTTCTGGGAAGAGTTAAAATGACTATACCTATATTAGTAACTTAGACTGTGTTGGGAATGTTCCTGGACCTGATAACTGAAGTCTTCTAAGTGCTAAATTGTTAGAAAAATCCCTAGTGTGGTTTTGACCTGGAGCAGCTTGCAGTATTCCTGAGTGCAGTAAAGATTTGCAGAGTCCAAGGATCAATCAAAGATCATAGGCAATTTGGCTGTGGTGAGTATGTTTTGGAAGATGAGAACTTAGCAGTATGGATGTAGACTGCTTGATGCCAGTTGGACTCAGTGACAGAAAACAGTCCCAGGCACATTTAATTTATTAGTATAGATGTAGCCAATGCATTTTCTATCTGTCTCCTGAGAGGCTTAGTTTGGTAGGTGTTACTAGAAAAAAATAAATACCTCCAATGTTGGGATCTTCAGAAAATGAAATTATAGTTGTCACCTTATTTCATATTTTTATGTTTATTTTTCCCCTCTCCCACAAAAATAGTTCCCAGTAGAATGTCCTGGTGTGAAATAGTAATTCAGTTCCTTCCTGACTGATCTGAAGGAATTCCAGTTCACATTCTCCAGCTGTGAAGATTCAGGATGACCCTCACACCAGCCTTTTGTGGGTGGAATTGGGATGCTGAAGCTGAGACAGTCTTGACCAACTTTTTGGATAAGCATCACAGAGCAGAAAATAATTTGTTCCATCTAAGAGAGAACATAAAGGCACATAGGCAGGAGTCTGACACGTAGCATAGTGAAGAGAATGCTATGTGTTGGGAAGACTATGGTCCAGACCTTGCTTCCAAGACTGTTTCTATATTTTTAAAATCACTGGGAGGTACGACTGATGGCCAGACCTCTCTGTCTCTACTACAGTCCTTGAACATGTGCAAGTTTCTGTTGCCTTCAATAGCTCTTGTAGCCGACGCACAATATCTTGGCCCTGGGTTTGACTTATAGCCTGTGTCTATCTCTCCTTAGCTAAAGAAAAGCTTTCCTTTACAGAACTAGGCTATTAAGGGGAAAATGGCACAAGATCAAATAGACCATGTCCAAATGGTACAAAGCTGGCACTTAACCAGAGTTAAACACTACTGTTTAGCAATGTCAGAACTCAACTCAGAATCATTGGTAGGTGCCTTCCGTGCTTCTCAGGATAAATCCTATTGCCTTTAATTAAATCTCCACAGAGGGTGATGTCCTGTCACACTGCATGCCACAGGCTGCACAGAGTTTAGAGTGCTGAACAACATGAAGGTTAAAAATATGAGAGAATAAGAAAAGCCAAAAAAAAAAAAAAAACTGTGGTTAAATCAGATATTAGATGCTCTAATTTCAGATATTAGAGATTCCATTGCAATATGCACTGAATCTGCCTATCCCTAACTACACACTGTGGAGGAACACTGTAGTAATCAATAAGTTCTCCATCTTTTCCTGATGTATGGAGATGACTTCAGAGACAGAGCTTATCTGGGAGGGCATTTGTTTCTGGAGCAGCTTTCTCAGTGGCACTGTTTTCATGCTGAAATCCATGGGAACAGCCTTAAACAAATTCTGTTCTGAGATAGGTGAGTGCTTAAAAAAGCAAGGCAAAGCACTGGTATGCATTTCATAGATATGTCGACTGCAAATCCTAGAGCCTGTTCCAAGAAATTTACATTTGGATTTCAGCACAACAGCAGTTACAGCAGGGGCTACCTAACACTTCTTGCAGGGAATTTGCTTGATACCAAGGTAAGACATGCCAAGGTCACCTTGCCAAAATACTGCAAATTGAAAAGTCTGAAAAAAAATGTGAGAAGCAAGAGCTCAGTGGTAAAGCTGCAGTTGCTAATTATGCCTGCGGAGGTGCCCAGCAGCTGTGCTTTCCATCAAGATCGACAATGAAGTTAAAATCAAGGTGGGGATTGAGAGCTCAGAGCACTGAAAAGTCACCTCAAGTTTCAGAGAATCAACCCCAAACGGCAATTACAGTATCTCTTACAAGTATCCTTCAAAACAACTTTATCCAACAGCTTTATAGGTCACTCTTAGAAAATGAAACTACAGTAAAAGAAATGCCTCTTTGTGGACTTTTAAAGTTTATGCAATAATTAATTGCATAAATGTGCATGTTCATCTCTGGATTATGGCTGAAGTCTTTTGAGTTGTCAGGTTCACACTCTGTATACTTTTCCACTTGTGGCCTAGATTATTAATCAGTTAGCACTCGTGACATGTATTCTGTTAAAAGGCATTTGTTTACTTCAATCTAAAATTAAACTCTCTTCAATCTAAAATTGAAATTAGGGCTTTGCATAACTTAAGCTTGACCATATTTTAACAGGCAATCAAGAGTTCTTTATTTGCTTGGGTCTATTTTGAAAAAAATTTGTCCTGAAACAGCACATTTGTTTCTTTTGGAGAGATCCAGAGCACCTGGTTTGTTGAAAGCTCAAAATGTAGGTGTCTTCCTGGACAGCTCAAGAGCATGGATTAGCTTGGAATGTACATCTTTATGTATAGTCTTAAATGTTGCCATGTTTAGTGGGATGTTGGTTCATCCTATTCAGCTAAAGTCTGGAGAAAACACAGCTTTCATTATGTGTTATTCTTTCCAGTAGACTCCTAACTAACTCATACAGTTTGCCTGCAAATAAAAAAAAAATGCAACTTAGTAAGTAAAGAAAAATGAGACTAATTTGAAACTGTGTGTCTTTAAATAAAATTTTCCATGGCTGATGTACATCATGTCATATACTTCACAACGTGATGGTCTAATATGTACTATCCATGTCTTTGAGTCTGACTCAGATGAAACTGATTGCTTAGCTACAGCCACAGGATCCCAAAGATGGGCCAAAACAGACAATAAACATGCATCTCTGGTTCCTTCATTGCTTGAGTGACTTTGTATCATTGGACTCTTGATTTAAGAAGGAAAACAAATTCTGAAATAGCATTTCCTGGATTTCTTCACCCAGCTTCACCCAGCTCTGACTGCAAATAGCAATAAATTCATGTATTTACTGTATCACTGAGGCCCCCTTTAAAGAGTGTTTACTCTGTGTTTCCAAGAAAAAAAAAAGTTGTACAAGTGGTTACTATGACAACCACTGGCTCTGAAAAAGCATTTAGCTTTATAACCTTTTGATTCTCATTTTAAATCATTCTCCCAAATTTTGCTCTGATCTTAATTTAACTTTGTGTGCCAGTGACATACCGGGAGAGGATTTCTCTATACGGAGAATGGCTGCAGGCAGTTTAAAATGCAGTGCTTCATACCTTTCCAGGTGGAGTTGTACTGCAGGTATTGGCAAGCATGTTAAAATCTCTGGATGTGCAATTTAGTTAGCTTTTTTTTTTTTTTTTTTCCCTCCTTAAGTGGGAGATTGCAGAATTGTTTGGGAGAGCGCTGCTCAGCAGATTGAATTTCTTTGTATTTCAGTTTCCTGCTTGTGATATTTTGTAGATTTGACATCATAAGCTCTGACTCTGAAACAAAACAAAAATAAGGAAAATGAATGTTAGGTGAACATATTACCATTTTTAAAGGAACACCTTGGTTAGTTCTAAAGCTAGAATCTATTTTTTATGCTTGAGTTCTTTTATCCTTTTTCGTGACTAGCAGTTCTTGATTTTTGTACTGACATGGCTGTGTCTACTACAAACCAGAAGTTGAAGTAACATTTTGTGATTCAGGCTTCCACTGCTGACTGCTCTCTTCCTGCGAATACCTTGGCACTGCTTCTACTCTATCAGCAGATGCTTTGGATCCATAGGAAGGAAGAAAGGAAGGAAAGAGGGAAGAAAAAGAAAAGAAAGGAAAAAGGAAATAGGAAAGAGACAGAAAAAGAATGCAAAAAAGAGAAGCAATAAAAGAAAAGGAAAACAAAAAAGATAAGGAGCAAAGAAAAAAAGAAAAGTATGAAAAAGAAAGAAATGAAAAGAAGGAAGAAAGAAAACAAAGCATGCAACCTTGAAAATGATATTCTTTTTATTTTCTAGTCAGATAATTTTGCAATTATACAAGACTGATTTGATCTGTTTAAGTCAGTTTAAAATAATCTTTCTCCACATACATATGTGCACAGTAGGGTGTGGACTCATCATTTTCTCTAGGAAGTGCATTTTTTGTTGCAAAGACCAACTAGAAGTAAATAACAGCTGACTTTCACGGCTTAATGACCCTTAAGGCTCAAGTCTGGACACCAGCTCTCACAGCTGACGTTGCCTATTTTAAGGTTTTGCTTTAGCCATGAAAACAGTTTTTCATTTGCTAGAAAAAAACAAAACAAACAAACAAAAAAAGAATTATCATCAGATGTCAAAATTCACCCATCAAAACTTAATTAATACCTTTAATTACAAATAAATAGGTTATATACCCTAATGTTTCCTTTCCTCCCTCTCTCTGCCGTGACTGGGCACCACATCGGGCATAAGTTTTTAACAACACGGGTAATATTGGGTAGGGAACTTATGGGGTGAGATTCAGGGACTGCTTTTAGTGGTGAGCTGGTTCAGTCTGCCTCCCTGTTGGGGCTGGCAAAAATAGACAGCTAACAGGACAGTGTTTTACACTGGAGCACCAGTGTCACATTCACACGAGTTTCTGTAAAGCTGCCCGATGCATTTCCTACTACTGGGCTAGCCTGAATGACCTCTCTTATATATACACCTAAAAATGCAAGTATACTTATAAAACAAATAAAGAAATAATAATAACACATGTCCAGTCTCTACCATTCTCTTCCTGGGGTGCACTATTTATTCTGTTAGTTAGTGAATATTATCAGGCCAAAAATATTAAATTTTTCAGTATCAGCATATTCAATTTATGAAGAAAGGAGGAAAAAGATTGCTATTAAAATAGCCTTTAAAAATTATGTTTCCCAAAGGAAAAGAATTAAGGATCCTGGAAAATGTTTCAGTCCCTTTCTTGTACTATAATCTAAACCTGAAGGACTCTCTTTGATTCTCTTCTGTAATACTTTGTTTTTTTCCCCTCTTGTTATTTTATTTTACTTATTCCCACAGCCAGCTTCAAATGACCTCAAGAACACAGGGCAGCTAAAAGATTGCTTAAACTTCTTAATACTTTTAATCCTTACTTGTTATAATTTGATTACAGAGACAGATTTTCTCTCTGGGCCTCATATTAAATCACTTTTGAGTTGAAACAAACCAGAAATCCTTTCAACTTAACAGAGCTTGTATTCAATAGGAGCTAGTCAGATGTAGCACAGAGACTGAAGGATGTTGCATCACATACTTCCTGGGTTTTAAATACAAGGAAAGCAAAGTCTACTCAATGTTACATGTGAACTAACCTTCATAGAGTAACTTTTTTTCAAAGATGAGCACACATGAGAGTAGTTTTTGAACTGTATGCATCCATGTATGTATGCATGTAGATACAGGATTATAGAGCATATATGAAACTGCCTTGATAGTATAACCCTTGGAACTGAAATACCTTCACTGTAATAAGAATGACCCTCAAATGCTTTTCTTTCATGAAACACATTCCTTACCTTATCACCTATACCAAAATATATACGTTTTTTTTTCCATGACATCTGTTCAATTAGCTGCACAACATCATTAAACAGTGAGGAATATCATTTTTGCCTGGGGAAAAATATGGTAAAATACCACCACTGGAACTCAGTAATAAATAGTATATCATATAATTAAGCCAATGGCTTCATCACAATGAAAATTAATGCTTTTGCCATGGAGTTTAAACCTCAAGCTTCTGCAAGAAAATGTTCTTGAGAATGTGGGTTTGCCTACCTAACTTATCGGATTGAGCTGGGAAAAGTATAGACATACTTTTCTTTCTGATGCTCAAAGGCAGTGGGCTTGCAGGGTTCAGCTCAAATGCAAATCTCAATCAGAGCTGCATTTCTTAAAGAAAGGCTGTTAAAACAAGGTGTTCAGGAATGAAAATAAATAAATAAATAAAATAATTAAAAAACTAAGAAAGTAAGGGGGTTCATATGCTGGAGCAATTTCAGGGTGGTGGGGGCAGTTGGGGAAGAATAGCAGGATTTAAAACTTTTAGCTATAGCTCTTAGGTAAACTAGTTTCAGAGTGATTAATAAGACTTGCAATTAACAACCATCTGAAGATAAACTCTCATATGACTGTTCCTGTCCCTCAACAGTGGCCTCCACAGTCATCACTCCACCCATGGCTGCACGCTCTTGTTGCAAGGGAGGACCTTCAACCTTAGCTCTCAGTGCTCATGATCCCCAGAGGCTCTGACAGTTGTCTCATGTAAAAGAAAAATATTTTTAAAAATGAAAAAGTTGTAGTGAGAACCTCAGATCCCTGATAAACTGCCTGGAGATCAAATGCCTCTCCTGGTTGCAGAGGGCAGTAAGCCCACAGCGCTGTGCTGCAGTGATATTTGGGACAGCAAGGCTGCATGTTGCTGTAGCATGCTCTCTGGTCATCTTTGGCTTTATGCTAAGCTGCAGTGCGTCTTTCTGCCTCTGAACACCAGCTGTAATGGTGATATATGTCATGGTAGAGATCCAGCTAAGCTGCTTCCAGAATTGAGGCCGTATTTGCTAGGGATGTTGTCTACAGCTGCACGAGAAATGCAAATCCCTGCAGCCCAATACTACGATCTTGGCAGAAGAAAAGCCCTTTCACCTTTAAAATACATTACTAGACATGGGCTCGGATTAAATCCCCCAATCCAAGACCACTGAGGTCTCAGGATGATAGAATCCAGACTTAGTCTTTGCTAGTTTGGCCCTTCAATGATATCTGTGCATCACTTATAAACATACACAGGTGTTCTATTAAAAAGGGGCATCTTAAACCTTTTAATGAATGTACTGATTCACTTTTTAAAGCAGTCCCATTCACACACTCGTGTTACATCAACAGGACAATAACAAGAAAAGTCCTTTCTTAAATTTTAGCTATGTGTTTCTTGTGTTTCTGTAACTTAAAGAGAGCAGTCCCTTTGAAAATCTGCAAGCTTAAAAATTGGCTTCAGGCTAGAAGTCTTTATGCCAAGTCACTGTTGCAGTTTAAAATTTGGAAAAAAAAGAATTTTAATGAAAACAATGACCAATTTTTAAGTTTTAACAGTATTAGTAGGTGTTCCTGTTGTATATGTAATGAGTTTGAACTAGGAAAACGTAAAAGAATTAGTAACTGCAAACACTAGATAATAGACTCAGCAATCTGATTTATGTTTGTGGATCCAGTCCTTCAGCTCCTTCCCAGGCAAAGCTATCATGGAAGTCAGTTAAAGGGAAGTAACTGGGTTTAATGTTACTTATTAGGCAAAAAAAGAAAAAAGCTTTTTGAATTATTAAAAAATAACATTTCATGTTTTGCAAGCCAACCTAGGTAATTATCCTATTATTAAATATGAATGTATTTCCGCTGGCTTTAAGAAGCCAATGTATTTTCACTTGGGATATTAAAATTAAATTAGAGGCTTTACTCTGTTCAATGCATTGGTTCATCTTCTGCACATTCCAAAGAATATGACAAGCACTTCCATGTGGGAGCCTTTTATAGTTCCCTCTGCCCAGAATAAGGAAGGACAGAAAATGAGACTGGGAGAAGCAGGCTCATAGCTGGAGCAGGTTAGTAGAGCACATCCAGAGGACTCTGACAGTCCAGCAGTATCCAGAAGTATCAACGTGCTGGTGTCACAGAACATATGGTGGTGGGGGTGAGTGACACAATGCACTTCACTTGTGTGAAAGAAATATTAATAGATTTTATTGATAATGACAATAGTTTCACAAGATTCTATGTCAAGGTCACTTATTATTTACTGCATGGAGCTTGAAGATACACACCAAATTCACAGTTACATCAGTGAAGTTTACAAGTTCAAAAAGAGAGAGTGCACTATAGTCATTTACCAAAAATCTCTTGTGGGAAGGATCTCAATCCCAACGAGTATCCTTGAGAGACATCCCTGCTTAAGGGGAGATCCTGGCATGCAGCCCACCACAATGCAAGGAGAGCTCAATGGGCACTCGTTCTGTCCCCATATTTATGGGATGATTGA
>NW_010577444.1:222474-241850 GCF_000705375.1 Tinamus guttatus | reverse complement strand
ATCTCCTGCAGGGAGAGGAAGCTCTATATCCTGTCTTACTACATCACTTGTGTGGCCTTGAGTTTTAATATTCAGAATACAGCTTGTGTAAGAAAACTCATACTTCAGTTTCTCTTGGATGAACAGTGTTCAGTTCAAAAGCATACTACAAGTCCTAAGCCCTCTGATGCGTATGAAATTTTGTTAATATGAAAAAAATTCTCTTTTTTACTAATGCTTTCCTGTGTTTCTATAGTGTTCGGTTTAGAGTGTATTCAACAGCAAAACTCACATGTAATTGCTATCGTAGTGCTCTACAGCCATTAATTTTTCCTTTGACTCCTTTATATTTCTTTGGTTTACATCATGACTATTTTGTTTTATACTCAGCTTATGGATTTACAGAAGGCTTTACTCTTACTGATTAAGTAATGTCATACTTAGGTTAACTCAAATAAATAACTTTCAAGCCTCAAAAATAGATAATTGTTATCAATGTTCTTATAAGACAAGTGAAAAAGTCTAAGTAAAATATACTTAATCAACATAGGCTATTTCTTAGATCAGAAGACTTCCTATTCAGATCCAGATTTGTAGTTCTCTCCTGACAAGCTGGTAATCAGGGTTTCCTCTCTGTGAATATCCTATATATTAGGTTAGATCTATCAGATGCCTGTCTAAGAGTTCTATCAGCACAATATTTATTTTGATGGATTTTGTTTTATTTAATATAATTTCCCTTTTACAGTGTCTCAGAGAATCAGATTTTAATTTTTTGAGACTAGTCCTATTTCTCCATGTTGAAGATGGGGGAATATCTTGATATGTCTTCAATATGTTGAATATGTTCATCTTAACAAAATTATTTTATTTCCTTGAAGTAATACTCATGTGCATCTCAGCATCACTAGCATCTCAGATCACAGCACATTTTCTCTGAGATCACATCACATTTTCTCTGAGGGAAAGGCATAAGGTACCTACTCCATGATCTAAAAAGACTCATACCTAGTAGGAACATTCCACCAGAGATATAGGTTAATATTTTAAAGGTGTTTTACTGTTTTAAACCATGTAAGAATTTAAGTCAACACAAAAAGAACCACTGGTCCCCATACTGCTGTCATTCCTCCAGACACACACCAGAATCTGCACTGGAAAATGAATTCTTCCAACAGCCTTGTCACTAAATTCACCTTTCAAAAACTTCTCTCCAGAGTCTGATGTGCATTGAATGTGTCCAGGTTGTGCCTCATATAATAATGTAAGCTTGCCAGAGACCGCCATCCACTACCATTGCAAAAATACTTCCCATGGCACAGCCATCAAAATCCTCAGATTCCTTACTTGCATTTCCTGAAATGTATTATATTTCACTTAGTGTACTTGGGATCATTACTGAAATTATGTACATGTAAATAAGCAACTATTATGCATTTATAATTCTATTGAATAGCAAAAGGGATACTGGTTCTTGGGCATTTAAGTATCACCCACACTCATGTATGTGGAACCACAGACACTTTTCTGTGCGTGTTCTGTAGCCTACGTATTATCTGTTTCTTTCTTCCCCTTTCCAGCTGATAACTATCTTATCTCCCCCATTCCCATGTTAACATCCTGTCTTCTCTAACTGCCTTTTTTTTTTTTTTTTTTTCTCAGATGGTCTTACTGATATATATCTAATTAAATATACGGTGTTCTTTACTGGGGTTGTATTTATATTGAAAGATTGCTCTTCTGAAAGGCCTACATGTCTCAATGCTTGGTTAATTCACTATAACATGTTATCTACTCACAGGCTTCAGCTGGGAAAACAATTTCTTACTTCTCTGAAACCTTTTTGTTATAAATTAGGGTTATTAAACAGAATACAAAATCTCCTATAACATTTATGTTGAATTTTAGGCCTGAATATACTGATATTCTTCCTTTGTCTGCTTCAGTAGGGCATTTCCTGTTTGCGGGCAATGGCATATCAAACAGCATTGACCTGAAGACACCGATGCCTAATGTCCATCTGTATAAAGATCTTGAAGTAAAAAGAGTATTACTGTAATTATCTAAGATGACTTCCTGCTAACATAGTGAAAAATGTATGGCCTCCTAATTTCCACAAATCAACATATTTTCATTTAAGTTATAGCATATTTTTAGGTAACTGCCTAGTGATGTTCTTTGAAAGTAAGTTTTATTTTAGCTATAGCTGATGAAAAATTACGCATATAGTCCAAATTAGCCTTGTAATTTCCCCTATATTCAGTGGTATTACAGACACCTCCAAAAAGCGAGTTGTCCTATTCTGAAGTAAGTTTAAGAAGGACAGGGCAGACTAATCATGGATGGAGAATCCACCACCTTCTGATATGTTTGAATGGCTGGTTTCAGACTCACGTTGCAAATATCCAGTATCAGACTTCAACTTTTATAGCAGCTTTAAAGCAGCTTAATTATTTATCTCTTTTGGGGAAAGGATATCTCTACTTTATACACTCACGCTTGTTTTTATTGTATTAGACTCCAGACTTTCATTATGTTCGATAACCCAAAATTTATAGCCTCTTTCAACCTGTGTTCATAGACTCTGCAACAAAGTCATTCATTTCCTTCATTGAGAACACTTTCCAAATTCATGAATTTATCCTTCAGTAAATTCCAACTTGGAAAAAAAAAAAGGGGGAAGAAAAGAATCTGCTAGTCCCTTTATTAAATAATAGCTTTATTCTATCTGCTTTCCAGTCATTTCACATCTTAATCACTGCAAGCGTGTCTGACTTTTATGGTACTTCACTCTGCTTGGAAGCAAGCTATTGGATCCCTATGGCTTATCAATTAGCAACTTCTGGCATTTTTAATGGTTATTCTTGGTCTACTCTGCATACTTCCTACTTCTTTGTGCTATAAATATGACATTGGCAAATGTCCATTTTACTCATTTGTAGGAATAGAGGGAGCATAATTGTCTAACCTCTGATATGCGTCATACTTTTTTATTATCATTCTAGATAAATGAGATGGGCAAAGCATTTAGCAGACTACTTGTCTACACTGGCAAAAATTTCTATTTTTTTTGTGTCTATTGACCAACTCTAATAATATCTGCCTTACTAAACACTGTCAGATAAGAAGCAATTGCATTCATCTAATTGATACAGTTGCATAGGTATTTATATATAGAAGAGTTCATCAGAAAAGTGCAATCAATTTTCTGCAGAAGAATTCTTGGTTTGGGTTCATTCAAAGCTTCAGTTCCAGATTAGAAAGTCAGGACACATACTACAGTAAATGCTATGGGAAATCTTGATACACACTGTTTATCCATTATCAATTCATTGTATTCCCTTGACATTTTATGCACCTCTTTCTTTATCTTGGTTTTGCTTTAAAGGCTTGGTAGAAAAGAAACAAAATAATGAAACATAGGTTTGCCACAGCCTGACTAGAATGCTTGGGATCAACATTTTGGCATACACCTTAGATGATCAGATGATCACAGTACTCTCTTGCATGCTTTTTTTGTCCTTTGTACAAAAAAAAAAAAAAAAGAATTTCACTACAATTGTTTAATGAATGTTTGCCAAATGTGCCGCCTACATACAAATGTGTACAGATCTTTTTGCTAAGGTAAATTGAATTGGATGATCATTCCTAATGGGAATTATGCACGTTTGGTGATTTAATTGCTTCTCTATGCACCACCTGTATCTGCGTTTTTATCAATAAGACAAACAGAAGAATTTGATTGCTTGATAACTTTCCAACTAAAGGCATTTAACTGAAGCACTTAATCTGCCAGGCCTACTGGCTTGCACAGCTTAAAAAAAAAATCTCTGTTCTTTCACAATTCTCACTCTTAGCCACCACTGTAAGTCATTTAACTTAAGGGCATTGCTCCTGTTCTTTTTATGTGATCAAGTTCAAGTACACAGTCAAGACCTATGTCTTTTCCTTCACTTCCTTTCTTTGAATACAACTTAGATGGATCATTTTGGGGTGGCCTGAAGCAGCTTCAAAGATGAACTGAGTTGAAGAGCAGATGAAATATTTCCCTGTATGAACTATTAGGAAGGTACACAGATTTTCTTCTTGCTTTTTTTCCTGCAGCACCTATCCCTATTAGATAGAATATACCCCAAGGCTGTAAATAAGGCAGTCCTGACAGTTTTTTTTTCTTTTTCCTTTTCTTTTTTTTTTCATTTTGAGTATGCCTTTCAACTTCGTACACGAAAACTTCTGAGCATTAATTCCTTGCCTGAATGAGAAAAAAAAATTACTCATAATAGCTTGCACACTGGAGAATAATATACATGAGAGATTGCAGACAGACTGTGAGAAGATCATTGTTTAATAAGTAGTAATTGCATTACAATATAGTATTCTGATGTGATTTTACTGGATGTAACATTTTTCTTTTTCTTTTTCTTTTTTTTTAAGAAAACCATTTGAGACTTACTGGGATCTAAAGCTAAAAATTGACTGGTTTGATTTCAGCCTTTTCCTTAGTTTCCATACCTGTGCAGGCTTTCATACAGTTCTTGCAATTGTTCTTTTACAACAGTAAAAAGTAGAGGTGAATTATCATTGTAACTTACCTCCCACAGAAGTTATATTAAAAACAGATGATTCAAAAGCCTGCCTGAAAGCAGCATTTAGGATTAGCTGTCTCTAGGGGTGTTAATATCTACTACTGGGAGTTATTTTAGTCCTTACAGCTGTATACATTCCATTCAATGCAGAAGTAATCTATTATTGGTTTTGAATGTCTTTGTTGCATTATGAATCCCAGCACAGCAAAGGTTCAGCTAATGCTCATGCAACTGATGCCCCTAATGTTTGTAATGTCTGATAGTGTACAATCTTGAGCAGGACCTAGACTGTACACACTTCTGCATAACAGCATCTCCCCTGTCTTTGAGAATTCAGCTGTTTCCTCTAAAGCAGTGGCTCCCGGTTCTGGCAGAACTCTCACCAGGAAAGATAGCTTGTTGTCTGTGCAAGATTACGGTATCGCCTTTCGATTCATTGAGAATGTTTTTCTTCCTTTAAAAGAACAGCTCCCAACCTGCGCCACAGCATAAGCTCTTACACTGATGGTTTGAAACCCTTATCTGATGAGGCTATTGGTACCTCTGGGAGCTGCTGCAGGCACTGGCATTCAGGATGCAACTGAAAGGAGCAGCAGCACCACTCTATTCCAGATTCATCACCTTAGGCCGGAGTAGCTCATCTTCAAAAGCACTAATTTAGGGCTGTCACAATAAGGGCTTGCATCCTAGGCACAGAGATTTTCAGATGTGTTCATGGTGCTTTTGGTTCCTGTTAATTTGCAGTTCATCTGATGATGATGTCTGAGCTGCTCTTTTCACTTCTAGATTTAGTCCATATGGAAATTTAACATGCTCTTGCATTTATATATGAAATTTGGTGTGCTCTGAGGCTTAGCAGAGCAAGCAGCATGGTAGAGTGGAGGAGGAGGAATCAAAGAAAAAAAGAAAGAAAAAAAAGAACATACATATGAGGCTGTATGCAGCAGCTGCACAGTCTAGTGCTCAGCACTTACTCACTCTCCCTTAGATTAGATTCAGTATCTCACTTGCTCAGGAAAAAATGTAGCAGGTAAACCACGAAAGTCTTTAAGCTCACCTCTTACGTTTTGTTCTGAAAAGGATGAGAAACACTCACAAGGTCAGCACAGAGATGGTATAAGAAATTCTTCTTACACCTCTAAATTACTATCCTCCAGAGCAGGCCTGGTAACTGACTTTACTGGTAAATCAAAAATAGCTTCTTCTCTGACAGAAGACTTTTTTTTGCCGTGTTGTTACCTTTTTGGGGAGAGGTAGGAGGAGGGGGAGAGATTAATAACCTTGGTAATGACAGATTATCTGCATAACTCTGTATTAGCTTCTGCTATTTACAGTGAGTGGAGAGTTAAGTATTTTTTTTTTCATTTCTGTATCTTCTCACTATCTCTCAGTTTCTATCTTGATTTAGCTATATTTCATTGATAGCCTCTAAGTCAAGACTAGACAATTTTGTGCTGGGATCTTCTGGATACTTTTATTCAGGTAAACTGCACACTGAGCTATATTTACCAGATATATTTACCTGACAGACAGCTAGACTTCCCATGGTTAAGAGTTGTCACTATGTGCTACAGCTGGTCTCCAAGATTTTGTTTGTTTTTTTTTGTTTTGCTCAATTAAAAATAAAGGTCATGGAGTCCTTATTCAAACCTTCCTTTTTAATCAGCAGAAATGAAGCAGCAAGTCTCTTGTTAGAGAAAGAAAGAGTGCATGAGCAGATTATAGGAGTGATCATTAGTACTAATTTCAGCTCCTTTTTTATACTTTTTTTAAACATGTTTTGCTATTACTTCTTATGTTTTTGGTGATTCTGTGTAAGGACTGACTGTTTTTTATATTGAAGCAATGACTAATTATCTTAAGCCCTAATTTAGGTAAAGAAACATGACCTGAAATATCCCGGCACTTGTTCATCTAAGATTGCTACTCTTAGCCTGCCTCCTTGTCCTTATGAATACTTAAGAAAATGGAAGCAAAAGAGTTGTAATCTTACATGTAAGAGTAAAGGGTGGTAAGTAATACTCAGGTAGATAGGTAAAATTACATGGAATAGTCAACTCAAGCATTTCAACAAGTAGAAAATCAAATCAGGGTAACAGGAGACCTGCATGGATCAACAGGGAGATCCTGACAAAGTTCAGATAAGCTATATATGAGGTGGAAGTGGGGACAGGCGACCAAATAGGAATACAGAGACACTGTCTCAGCATGCAGGGATGAAATTAGGAAAGAGAAAACCCCAGAGTACTTGATGCTGATAAGGGATATGAATGACAACAAAAAGGTTTCTGTAAGTACACAAGCAACAAAGGGAAGGCTACAGAAAATGTGACCCACAGCTAAAAGGGATAGGGATCCTCATGCCAAAAGATACAGGAGAAGCAGAGTTACTGAATGCCTTATTCATCTCAGTTTTATTTTTGAAAAGTCATGGTGATAATGTTCCAAAAGTGGAGGTTCCAAAGGATTGGAAGAAGACAAATATCACCCTCCGGTAAGAAGGTCATGAAGGATCTAGGTCAGCCTCACCTCAGGGGTGGGGAGCGTTATGCAATGACTAATTCTAGAGGGTATATCTAATACATAGAGAGTAATAGTGATTCTATTTGCAGATACAAGAAGGACAAGGTGATCAGTAATAGATACCATGGATTTGAAAGAGGAAACTTTCAGATGGAATTTGCCTCCAGGCTGGAGAAATGGGCAAAGAGAAACCTCATGAAGTTCAACAGTAGGAGGTGCACAGCCCTAGCATGGGGAAGAATAAGCACAGATTATTGATAAGCCCCCCAGCCCACCAGTACACAGCCCCCACAGGCTGGGGAAGGATGTGGGGGTCTAGGTGAATATCAGGTTGACCGTGAGGCAGCAATTTTCTCTTGTTGAAAAGAAGGCCAATGGTATCCAGAGTTGTATTAGGAAGAGTGTTGCCAGCAGGTCAAGGGATCTTTCCCCTCTATTCAGCATTGATGAGGCCACAGCTGTGTCCAGTCCAGGCTCCTCAGAAAAAGAAAGACTTGGACCCGTAGGAATCAGTCTAGTGAAATGTCACAAAGAGGTTAACGGACTAGAGCAGCTGTCATAGGGAGAGAGTGGGGAGCTTGAACTCTTCAACCTGAAAAGGAATGGACTCATGGGGGATTTTATTAACATGTACAAATATCTGATGGAAGGAAATAAAGAGGATGGAGACAGCCTCTTTTCAGAGGTGCCTAGTGACAAGACAAGAGGCAATGGGCACTGAAGCATGGGAAATTCCATCTGAACTTAAGAAAATACTTTTTCATTCTGAAGGTGATTCAACACCAGAACAAGTTATCCAGAGAAGCTGTGGAGCCTCCATCCTTGAAGAAATTCAAGCTGTGAATGGTTCTGGATGATCTGTTCTAACAGACCTTGTTTGAACAGGGGGCTTTGATCATATTATCTCCAGTGATCCTTTCCAATATGAACTGTTGTGTGATGATCTACAAAATAAGGACTGATGTGAAAAAGATAACGAACAGAAAATTACTCAAGATTATCAGTGGATCTGACTGTGCAAAGGTAGTACAGTCTACCTTTATTCATTCCATTCCTTACATGTAAAAAATAGATTGATAGCCTTCAAAGATAAATCCCAGTATAAAGATGCACATTTTAATTACCAGCCAAGGACCTTTTTCTTTAATTAGCATCTTCCATTTTTAGTTTAGATACTAGTTTTGTTGATAGTAGGGAAATCACATTCTTATTATTTATTTTTTAAACACACATAAGTCTATCAGAATAATGAGGGAATGGGCTAATCAGGTGCTTACAAAATCCCTGCCTTCGTCTGGAGAAAACTAAAGGGATCTTTTCTTGATACAACTTGAGAAGAGTATGTGAGAGTCCTTAAAGTCTGCTGAAAGATAAAGCATATCCTGAAGTCAGATGAGAGATATCTTCTATTTAAGTTGCTCTATTGCTGAAATATATTCGTATTCTGTCCTTTAGCTGAATGACTGAATCACTTCAAAGGTGTTTGAGGGAGATGAGTAAAGAAAGAATTACACTAATGAATGTCTGTATAACAGAGGCATTAATCAGAATTTTTGTTCCTGCCTGATTAGGGATAAGAGGGCACAGATATGAGATAAACTGCACACATGAAAAAGAATATCTGATATTGTTGTCTAATAATATGATCAAAGAAAAAATTAGCAATTTTGCAGGTGTGCAAAACCCATAGGCTTTGTAGAGCCTGCCTGATTTTGACTGCAGTCTCCTGACCCACTACTTTTAGATGAAAAGCATGTGGGAGAGCAATAATTGATAACCTTGTTTTGAAGCACTTTTCTTTTAGCAGTGATCAACAGTTCAGGTTTAATTTAACACACCTTAAGTAGAGGGAGCAGCACAAGAGACCTGAATTTTTCAATTGTACTTCAAACTAAATGCCAGTGAAATAGGTGTAGTAGAAAGGGTGTGTGTGTGCATGCACACACATATGCATATTTTGAGACAGAGATAAAAATGTCTCTGAGCAATGGAAATAAAACTACAGTAGACATTGTTTGAATTGCAAGAAAATAAGGAGAAGTATTGTTTGAACTTTCTCTGAACAGGAGGTAGAACGATTAGTGATAGCTTATGCCTCAGATGTTTGCAGTGGCATGTTAACAAAGGCAATATATGCAAATTCCTAAATTTTCCTAAAATTCTTTTAGAAATTCCTTAACTTCTTTTAGAAGTTAGTATCTCTGAGAGACTTACAAGAATTTACTTTATTTACTTGACTAGTAAATCATATTTGTCATTAATAAATCCTACTACCTGTATTTTAATTACATTAGTTATATAGACCAAGACCTGCTTCAAGTCAAGATGCTTGCTTTCTGATCTAGATCATTTCTGCAGTATTCCCTCCTATCCATATGGATCTGAAATTTGCCCGTCCTCATAAATATATGGAATATGAAAGCTCTACCTGACATGGTAACTTCTAATTATTGTAAAGACAGAAATGAGTGTGTATATATGTGTGTGCATGTGTATCTGTGTCTGCAGTGTGGAAAACCTTCTGGCCACGACATCTCCTTCTTCTCTCCACAGCATTGTTATCAATGGTAGAGTTCTAGGTTAAATATAGTAATGAAAGTAGAGTCAAAACCTCTTGGTAAAGGGAGTGTTTTTCCCTAAAGATTGCTCCTAAATAATATATAAAACAGATCAAATATATTTGTGAGTGCTGGAAGGGATTATGTAAATTTTCTGCTTTACATCTCATGATTGATTGATAGGTTTAAAATAAAGTTTTCTGTAATTCAGATATTCTTAAATTGTGTGGATATTCTATTGTCTAAGAAAGTTTGAATTTATGAGAGGGTGGCAACATTCCTCTTTTACCTCTCACTGCTACAAAACTTTGAAGATCTAAATTGTGTTTGTAACCGCAGCTAAATCTGACGGATAGGTAGGCTAGTAGGTTTAAAAATCAGTGGGGAAAATGAGAGCCTGATGCAGGCAGAGCAATCATGCCAGTCTTGTAACTTGGTAATGAAGGTAAAAAAAAATGGAAATTTAACAGTTCAAGTGACTGATAAACCCAAGAGGAACTCGTTGCCAAGTCTTAGAAAGAGCTTTTTTGGGGTGCTCAATGCTAATGAACATTGTTCTTGCTGAGTATATTGGAGTTTGTAATTGTTCTTGTCTTATGGATTTAAAAATATCTCTTTAAATTAACCTGGCATCTGCTTATGAGCTACTGAAAGTAGCTGCCTTTTGAAATGTCAAGATAATTGGACAGACTCAGTATAACTTCCTATTGCTAAGGTGCCACTCTGCTAATTACAAATAGATGTATTTGTGCTCAGTGAAACATTAGTGTTCAGCATACATCAGCATACAAAGGAAATAAGCATCTCTTGACTCTCTGCTGCCACAAATAAGTCACATGGTATTTGCATGTTCTGCCAGACAACATATGAATTTACTTTTTTTAAAAAAAGTTCCTAGTGATTGAAAAACTCCTTAGTGAAAAAGGAAACTTGTGCTACTTCAGTAATATACGTTTTCTTAAATGTTAGCAGTTGAAATTTTGGAAACTAGTTAAAACTAAGTAATTTAGCAAGGAATTGTAATTTAAAAAAAAAAAGACATGTAATTCCTTTGAAGATAGTTGTATAGTTGTATTTCTGTGTAATTGCTAAATCTCTGCTCTTTACGCATGCTTCAGGATGGTAACTTTCTCCTTCAGCATCTGGCTACAAGTTTGATGTCTTGTTTTCTGCTTTCTTTTGTAAAAACAAATCTTTCTACAGGGCAAAGTGCAACCTACTAGTCAGCTTAATCTCTTCTACTTTCACCTGCTTCTTTGCTGATTCAAGCTTCTGTGACTGAAAATATGGCTTCATTACTCTGCTCTATTCAGATAAAATATTTCCTGCTGGCTTCAGGTTCTTGACTGGAAAAATGTAATAAAGATGTCATAACAAGGTTGTACTTTCTTCTCTGATTTTAAGAGGCAGAATTTGTACATAAAACACAATGGTCACTATGTTGTCAACATCTCAATTTTCATTAATAGAAAATAATTTCATGAAATAATTTGGTAAATTGGAATAGAAGAATAAAGTTTTTTGGGGCAGAGAGGTTGGTTAAAAATTTAAGGTGAAAAGTGGCAGGAACATGTCCCACTTAAGATTATTAGATCTGTTGACCTTAGCATCATCTCCCACTTAAGGTTATTAGATCTGTTGGCCTTAGCATTTTCTTATGATGATTTCCTGTTTCTGTTTAACTATGTGTTTTGTCCTGAGAAAAGAGATATTATACATGGCACCGCATGTGTTGAATGTTTTCTTGGTGCCATTCTGTGGTATTTGCAGCCCTCTTTGACATTATCAAATGGATTGACATTTCAAATATTTGCAGTGCTCAGCGGGTACTAATTCAGTGAAGGTGAACCATGGGCTGCTCACATAGTGGCACAGCAAGTGATGTGTGTCTATTTAATCATGGCTGCTGAAATGAGATCAAAAAGCAGTGTGTTGTTAAACCCTTAAAGCTGCTGTGACAGCAGACAGAGCAGGAGGGGACCGTCACAGGAAGCAGAGTTAAGAACAAACTTGGACTGCAATTCCACTATCTGTGATATCTTGGTCTGCTTTTAATGGAGATGACTGAAGGAAGCTGTCCAGCAGAGCACCTGCTTGAATGAACTGTTCTTGGGCTCTCTCCTACAAGGATTTGCACAGTGGCAGAAGGATCAAGAAACATTAATATAAATGATTTTGTATGATCCATTCTTCCTTAAATGAATGATAATTGTGTCATTGTTCCAATACTCCTCCAGGCTTTTAGCTGGTGCTCTGTGTCATGCTGAGGCTTCCTGGGATATAAGAGGCCAACCACAGCAGAAACTCACTTGCCCTGTAGCAAGATCTTCCTAGTGGATTACTCTTGAGCTGCTGAGGGCACGCTTTTGTTGTACAAATGCACTGCACAGTTCCCAGCCAGGAGAGGGCAATAACATCCACCAGCTGATGTGCTGGAGGAGGAGAAAGGGTAGGTTAGATTGGATAGATTGGGGATCACACAGAAGGTGGGGAAATAAGTAACCATGCAATAAATGGTGCAGATAGATTGCGTCTTTACCTTAACTGTTCCCTAGTCATTTGAACCTTTAGAAGCATTAATCCTGCCATATTTTCTAAGGATTATGCTTACAATCGGCACCGTTAGTTTTGACTTAATTTTTATCTATTTATGGTGCTTGTTAGAACTGAGGAGTTTAAATTTTTACATAATAATTTCACAGTCTTCAGTAAAAGAAGGCTTCTCTTTCTCATTCTCACTTTCATTCTCTGCATCTTCCTGCAGCCATCCACAAAGATGCTACTTATAGACAGTGAGTCTATAACATTGTCTTATGTATCATGTGAGTCGGTGCACCCCACTATTTTGACAAGGGATTCATTGGTTCAAGAGAAATTTACATTGAAGATGTTTGCTCTTCTGGAAGACCACAGAAAATAATGGAGAAAAGAAATCAAATAAGTATTGATGTTCTCTATGAAAGCCCCAAGATTGCTCATTTTATGACTGTGAATACCTATGTTTCTATGGGGATGAGATATTAAAAACTCTGCAGTCCCAAAATATGGACTATAAATATGGTAAAACATAGGAAAGCTCTTCAGCTTATGTCAGATAGCACAAAAGCAGGCTGATTGTTAGCTAGAATGTTGTGAATGCCATTTACCTCACTCTTCACATTGAACTCATTGGCAATTCTCCATGAGTATCATTCATCATTCAGGTGTTACGTTCTGTCATTATGCCTATATTTCCTAGTAGGAATATTTATTATGTAAACTAAGAAGGGAAATTGTAACATTAGTATTCCATTTTTTTAAAACTTGATAGTATATATGAGTGTTAATTTCAAGGCAAAATGAAAAAGTAGTTATGCCTCCTTTCCAAAATTGGTTAAACAACGAAAAGGGCATGTATGAAAAATTACATTCAAACTATTATTTTCTTTTTGAAATTGTTACTATGAGCAATATCTTAGCTATGATTTACATTACTTTATGACAAGAAATGGATTCCTAAAATTATAAGGTTCGGAGGCAAATTCTTCTCTCATTATACAACACCACAGTCTAGAATTCTGTTGACTGAAATAACTCATGATGCATGAAGGTGCATCTAGAAGAAGAACATGCCGCTTAAATTGTCTTTCCATGCCTGTATGACAACATAGAATAGAAAATGAGATTTTCAGCAGTTATTTCTGTCCCTCACTATCCCTCACCCACATCTTTTTCATTGTATTAGATTTATTTAGGATGAATTATTTAACCATCACCAGACTAAATTTACCAAGCCTCCTCTTCTCACCTTTTGAATAATCAAAATACATACCTGTCAATGGACACATACATGTTATTTATTAATTTCATGAACAAAGAGACAGAGGAAAACACGGATAGGTTTATTCAAGATTTTTTCCAGTAGAATCACTGTTATGAAACTCTCTAGGAAATAAATGTCACAGTCTTGCCATTGGACATCTGGATGGCATTAAAATGTATAATAAAATAATGAATAAATGAAATGAATACTTACTGTTAAAATCAACATGCAAGTGAGTGACATCAGCAAATGTTAAGAGGTTTTCTCTTGGTCTGAGGATAAAATCAAAGATTATATTGGCAAAATCAAACAGCATACAAGAAAAATATCATTCCAAACAACAACAACAATAAAAAGAATTAACATTTCATAAATATTTAGAGCCTGACTCAGAGCAAAACGAAGGTGAACTTCATCACCATGAGAGCTGGAATTCAGTGTGAAGTGGTATGTGTAGGTCTTTCCTGTCTGCCTGAGACTCTTTTACTCACAAAATACATATGCAGATTTTTAGTTCTGCAAAGACTTTTCCATGGTATTTTGACACCTCCATGTCTAAAAAGGATCTATAAATAGGAGATGTACATACCTATCCACTTGCAAGTTATGCAGAGCTGTAAATCTGAATTCTGGTCAAATTGTGAAGGTCTGAATCAATTCTTACTTTGTCTGAGTTTAGTCACCTATAGGTACTTTTCTTATTTATTTTTAAGGACATGAAAAGTAAGTGTAGTTGTACCTAATGTGTATTCTCATAGTATTTGAAAATCCCATGTGCCAATCAATCAGAGCTACTTTAATGTATTCTGATCCATAACTATATTTAAAAATGTTATCTAAAATAAGTCATGTATGGAAAATTTTGGATCAGACCATCCCTGATAGCTGTCTTACTTAATCCTTTAATGGAAAAAAAAACACACAGATATATATAAATGTCTATATTTTTCCAAAAGTAGTTTTCACTTTTTATTTAAAAGGAGCAGAGAATCTGTTAACTCCTGTTAAAATCCTGGAGGGTATGAGGTAACAACAACACTGCATGAAAGCTTTGGTAAGTATGTTGTGATGGTGATTTTGCCAAAAGCACTCACTTACAAGGCTGTTTCAGGGAAAAGCAAAGATAGTCACCCAGAGCCCAGATTATTTTTTTTTCCACCATGCAGCCAAATTTTACTTCCTTTATTCAATGGAATGAGTTTCCATTGACCTATATTTCTTTCCTCCTGTCATTGATTTAGGTGATAAAAAGAGATAGGTACCCTCACTTTGAGTCTGCAGTCATTTCCTCCAAAGAGCAGTTCCTCCCAAATCTGAAAAATGTTTTCAAGCTCCATGAGGAGAGATAAGAAAATATTTCACACCACTACCTCCTAGTTTTAGCAGATTTCTGCCAGGCTGGAGGAAGTAATAAGCTTTCTGCTAGGAAAACCCACTATGTAGTTTAAACAAACACAACAATTTTGAACTTACTGGTTTGGACCCGTCTTAGTAATGAGTAATGTCTTAGTAATTTCTATTCTGTGGCACCTGAGCATGAAAGCTGGGATGTCCATATGACAAGCTGGGACTAATGGACACATTTAGTGCTGAATCATCAGGTTGGACAAGTGCTGAAACATCTGCCACAACTTTTGGTTCTATTGAAATATTTGGTCAGGAATGAGTCACTGCCCTAAGCCATATGCATATTGATTGTTGCTTATTTAAGATAAATCTTAATAGATGTGTTAGTGCCAGCAAATAGAAGCTGCACAAGATAATATTTAACAAGCAGATCTCCACTGATTGCATTACTTTAAATGCTCGTGTTCTTCAACTATTATAGCAACTGGGGACAATGCTATAGAAAATGAAATAAGATTTTCTATATCTATATTTTCATTTATCTAAGCCAAATTGTCTTGCTTTTAAGATCAAATATCGAAGACAAAATGTGACACTGGAGCTCCCATGACTTATGACTACACAGAAGTTATTGGGTACAGTACTGCAGTCTCTGCATGATATTTTATGATCTGTGTTACATAGAAGGTCAGAAGAGATAATCTAATGGCTTCTTCTGGCTTTGAAATCTTAAAATATGAATCTAATATTAGATTGCAATGGGACTATTTCTCTGTGTGTATAAAACTACACGTGCAAAATATTAACAGGTTCAGGGCCCATGAGTGTTCAGAAATTCTTATTTCATCCTTAGCGTCAACAGTTTTCAGCTTTCCTGTTATTCCTCCGAAAAATTATACTCAAATGTGTCAATGCTGGCTTTTTATATCTTCCTTTTTCTCCAACTTTCTTGGGTTTCATGTGCAGCTATGCAAATGTGTTTCCATCACTCAGTTATAGTCTGACTTCGGCTGTCAAACTGCACCCATTCTCAATCTGAGTGGTGTCTTGAAGACTCACCGTGTTAAGGATTTCCCCCCCAGGAGCTGACAGCACCTACCCCGAGTGACATGCTTTGTGGTCATGCGCATTGTGGAGACCTGTGAGATATTTATCTTGATTTCTAGATTCAAAAATCCTATGTGTTTGGGAAAATGTTCAAACTTTGGAGAACTTAAACCTTTTCTTAATAAATTATATATATAGAAAAACATTTTTCTCACACACGCTCCACTCATAGGTGACGAACTCATAGACTTGGAGTTATTCAATGCAAAGTGTTTTCTACACAGAGTCAGACCCCTATGTGTAAGTCCATCTCAATAATGTTTTGGAAATTGCCAAGGCTTTTATCTTTTGGTATTTTTTGTAGAAAATAGTCTCACTAAAAACACATTGTTTCCTTCAAGTCTCTGGTGTTTTCTGTTTCATAATCCTGAGAAATATGGCTGCAGAGGTAACTATGTTATTGTTTTTCATCATTTCCTCTGGGATATTTCCACATCAGTTTGGTCTCCAGCAAAAAATATCACCATGCCGCATGTAGTATTCATTGCAGAATTAAATGAAGCATGTGTTGCAGCATTTGAGTGCAATTGAAAATAACTGAAATGAGTTATGGACTCTCGTTATTCCCATTAAGTTTTATTTTTCATAAGAAACATTAATGGAAAATTTGATATCAGCTGCCTTAGTTCCTCTTTTTGCAGCTGGCACGACACTAATGCAGAAGATATAAGGTCAAAATGGAAAGAAATAGAAATACTTGGTGTTGCTGCATACTATAAGGCTATCTGGTTAGGGGCAGGAATCAGAGAGAAGCTGAGGAAGACGCATTACGTGTGTCTTCATAGAGGAGGAGACTCAGCCCTCCACTCTCTGCCTTTGTAGCAGCTGCATTATAAATTAATAATGAGGTGCTTCCATGCATATGCACATGAGCTCCTTTCATTAATCATTCATAAGGCCATCAGTCAAGCAGCTGCATATTCAACACAGGAAATTGAGGTTAGGGTTTTTTTTGCCTCTCTCTGATTTACTACTGGAGACACGAGGTGGGAGGGTGTACGAAAAGGAAATACAATGTTTTTCAAGAAAGGTGGGGAGGGAAATGAGATGTCCTTACACCTTCTTCAGAAAGTTTCTAAGAAAGAGCGTATAAAAGAAAAAGTACTTCAACAAGCATGTGGAAGGAGTCAGGAAAGCACTTACACAAAATATAAGTGCTGCCTTATACTGTTTAGTGTATGGTAAGGCTTTGAGGTGTAATGATTAATAGTTCTAAGCTATTTTGATCTTTTGATAGCAAGAACTCTTTGTACTAGTTGCACCTTGAAGAACTGTCGAGAGTGTGGAAGGTGATTCATTTCTTACTAACAAACAGTAAATCAGGCATCTTGCTTTCTAATTAGTATCTTCTATTTGCTGGGAGTAAGCTTTCAAAATAAAATAAAAATAGAGAGTGTGGGGAAAAAAGACCAAACAGGGTCCAAATGCATTCTTTCTAAAAACTCTTTAAGCAAGTTAATGGGTAAGAGTGGACAGATTCAGTCACTACTGCACAAGCTAAGAAGTTGTAGTGTATAACATATTCATATGCAAAAACAGATCAAAACAAATAATGCAAAAAAATTAGAAGCTTATTAAAAGTCTATTGAGGTCATGAATCTCTCTGTTAAACAGAAGTTCATTGAAAGATAAAGGTTTCTTGAAATTATTATTTTGAACTACTAATATATATATAATAAAGACTTCCAAATTGTGTTCAGGTTCCACACACTTCTCCAGTCTCAGGGAATCAGATTAATAAAAAGAATACAGAGGCTTGAAAGATCTCAAAGAGACAATATCTTCATTTTTACGTATCTTTAAACATCTGGCCCTTCTTTTTTTCAAGCTATCACTCATTAGCAAAAAGGTAATTCTCCACATTTCCTCTTCTTGTATCACTTAAGTTACAGGACTCTCTCACATAAAATACTGTGTCTGGTGTTGCTGCACAAGATGTATCATGATATAGGGACTAAATATTCAACACCAGGAATGGAGGTCTGCATGTCTCTTGGTAATGTAAAATGATATACATGCATTTGATATTAAGCATTGAATAGCTGTCTGCCAATAGCTTTCAGAGTTATTTCAAAAGTGTTCTCTTTTACAGTCTAGCCCCATGTCTTGAATGTGTTTGGGTTTTATTTTTCTATCCCGAACAGCTTTCTAACAGCAGAGATAATTAACCATTAAAGCAAGTTGCCAATGAAGCAAGGAGTCTTCTGATTTTTAAAGAATTTCAGTGGAAGCTTTATGGAAGTTATATTTTAGATTCAGTAAGTTCTATTTAGTGCAAAGATAGCTGGTTGAAATTTAGAGTCCAACACTGCAATGAAGTAGATTATGTCAAGTTCTCATCTGGCCTTCAAAATTCAAGGCGTCCACAACATTACATTAAATAATACTAGCTGATAGCCTTCCACAATGCGGTGACCAGCTGGATGGACGATGGGAGAGCCGTGGATGTTGTCTACCTTGACTTCAGCAAGGCTTTCGACACTGCCTCCCATAACATGCTCATAGGAAAGCTCTGGAAGTATGGGCTAGACGAGTGGACGGTGAAGTGGATTGAGGACTGGCTGGATTGCAGAGCCCAGAGGGTGGTGATAAACAGGGCTGAGTCTAGTCATCAGTGGTGTCCTGCAGGGGTCAGTACTGGGCCCGGTGCTCTTCAGCTTGTTCATCAATAACTTGGAAGAGGGCATGGAGTGCACCCTGAGAAAATCTGCAGTTGACACAAAACTGGGTGGAGTGGCTGACACTTCAGAGGGCTGTGCTCCCATTCAGAGGGACCTAGACAGGATGGAGAGTTGGGCAGAGAGGAACCTTATGAGATTTAACAAGGATGAGTGCAAGGTCCTGCTCCTGGGAAGAAATAACTCCAGGCACCAGTACAGATCAGGGGTTAACCTGCTGGAAAGCAGCTCCACGGAGAGGGATTTGGGAGTCCTGGTTGACAGCAAGTTAACCATGAGTCAGCAATGTGCCCTGGAGGCTAAGAAGGCCGATAAGATCCTGGCCTGCATCAGGAGGAGCATTGCCAGCAGGTCAAGGGAGGTGATCCTCCCAGCCTACTCAGCTCTGGAGAGGCTGCACCTGGAGTATGAGGTTAAGTTCCGGGCTCGCCAGTACAAGAGGGACATGGAGCTTCTAGGGAGAGCCCAGCGTAGGGCCACAAAGATGATTAAGGGAGCATCTCTTGTATGAGGAAAGATCAAGTGAGCTGGGCCTGTTTAGCCTAGAAAAGAGAAGATTGAGAGGAGATCTGTTCAACATATACAAATACCTTAGTGGTGGATGAAGGCCAGTGACAGGACAAGGGGTAATAGGTATAAATTAAAGCACAGGAAGTTCCATCTCCGTGTGAAGAAGAACTTCTTTTCCTGTGAGAATGACAGAGCACTGGAACAGGCTGCCCAGAGAGGTCGTGCGGTCTCTTTCTCTGGGTATCTTTAAAACCCACCTGGATGTGACCTGGCTCCCCGTACCCCA
>NW_010577444.1:190821-222459 GCF_000705375.1 Tinamus guttatus | reverse complement strand
AGGGGGGTTGGACTAGATGATCTCTAGAGGTTCCTTCCAACTGTAATCATTCTGTGATTCTGTGATTCTGTGAAATAATTACGACACATGCTCATATTTGAAAAGTTTCTAGGAAAGGACACTAGTTTACGTACAAAATGTTTTTCTAGCCCCATTTCTATGATGGTGGTGAAGATATTTAGTATAAGCACTGACTGTTTCTGACAAGTAATTACATACCTCCTATGGGCAAATGGACTTTTCAATGACTTGAAAAACTACACCTCACACAACAAGCTGAGTGCAGTCTACTAAAGAAGGGTCTTGCAATACTGATGAAACTAATTATAATGTGCCCTTTCTGGTAATTATTCTTTTTAAAATATTCACACCTACCGGGTATATGTAAGGCTGTTGAAATTTCTGATTACCTTATGTAATAAATTAGTCTGCTTTAAAGCGGAACATGCATGTATTTTGAATGGAAGGAAAGATACAAAACATATTTCCATCATATAAGATAAATATTATATTTCAAGTGTTTTTATTCAATCTTTTTTTTTACGCATGGAAGTAGAACACCTTTTCACTCTTGTTTTGTGCTACAGCTATATCCAGAGTAAAGAACAGCAGAATTTGGCCCATTCATCCAGTTAGTTCCAATGAGCCACTGTTTCCCTATCCTGTGGCTTCTGTTTAATGAATTGTGTTTTCCGCTCCCAGCTTGAAGTTAGCAACTAAAACTAAAAAGTGAGAGTGCGAGCTCTCTGATATTGCATCAGTTTCTGTTTCTATGGAAGTGGACCTGGGAAGTGCAAAAGGAAATAAAGTAAATAAGTGCCTTAAAATAACAGTGATTTGAAAATTCCACTTTGATTTCTCCAATCTCCACAAAAAAGGCAAGCAACTGGAATTGGCACTTGGCCATTTCGGTTTTTTAGTTTCATAGGGGCAGAGTGGTAAAAGGGACTTTTTATTTCTGAAGCACTTAAAATAAGTGAATGAGATAAGACCTCCATCAAAAATAAAATTGTTGGGAAAATGTGTTCTCTCAGTATTCCCTTTGATTTGTTATAGGTGTGACTTGGGGGAAAAGGTTCAGTTAATTAAGATTCAGCAAGCTAATTAATAAGACCAGTTCTGCTGTCTTTTATGATAGTTATAATAAGTACTATAGTAAGTTTTTCATGCATATAATGTGTACATCTTTCCTCAGGTTCCTTTCAAATGCAATGTGCTTCAACCTGCCTGGCTCCTCTGGACACTTTTCCTATCCCAATTCAGCCTGTCTTTCTGTCTGGTGGTCACAGTAAACCCAAGGGTTTATACATCCTTTCATTTTTCATCCTGACTTTATTTTGCTTTGTTCTGTTTGTTCAGAACAACATAGCCATAATCTTTACAGTCTTGATTGATTATAATATTTAAATTGCCTGTTTTTCAGCAGGGAAACTATTCTCTATGCCCATATGTATTGGAGCTGGAAATTTCTGTGATCTGTAGAGTCATAAAAATCTCCCATGGGAAGCAGAAGCCAGACCTTGGGAAAGAAGATGTTTGCCTGCCTAGGCTGAGTGATAAGGAGCAGGGATGCAGCTGCTCAGCCCAGTTCACAGGCAGCCCCCCCCAGAAACCTGTGCACCCGGGGGGAGAGTTGCACAACTCGAGGCGGAGTTTGTCCGCTCTCCGGGCTGCCTCCTGGGTCGGACTGACCCTACGTGCCAGGATGCACCGGGCATAAAAGTGGACAGTGAGGAGAGAGCCGGGGGGAGAAACTCCAAACTCTGAGGCCTGCGCTGTCTCTGTGGGAGCCGGTCAGCAACTCTCTCTCTCGATCTGCCAGCTCGAGAGGATGTTTGGGTCCAGATCAGCAGGTATCACCTCGTGAGCAGTTATCCATACTTTGCTTTTGCTATGTGCTTTCACCTGAATAAATGCTCTATGTAGTCACCTTGTTCTGGCGTGATTATTGCCAAATCCCGAGCCCATCCGGAACACCATATTACTATGGGCAACTAACTGATAAACTAACACAGAAATTTCCAATCAGTCTTTGTCAATGGCTGATATCCAAGGCTTTCCAAGGCCTTTCAAGGTTTCACTTGAGAAAAGTTTCATTCTGTATTCATATACTGACAATGTTTTAAAAGGTGTATTAACTACAGAAACATAGGATATATTTTGCCAATATTTTTGGTGTCCTATGGACAATTGATTGTACTTGTATAGCTTCCATCTACAGATGCTCTGGTAAAGTCATCAATATTGTTATCTTCATTTTTACCCTTGCTATTTGCAGAAATGTCTGTGAAAAATAAGCCTTTCTGTTCTTTCTACAGGACAGTTTCTCTGAGAAAGCTGTTAGGACCGTCGTCATTTTCCAGAAACAAGATCTGGGACAGCATACTACTATAATATCTCTGACATGTGAAGCTTCTGGGAACTGATTCTCCCCACTAAACGACCTTACATGGTTCAGTAACAATCTGCTGCAGGAATCACTGACATGGATGATTGTTCTTTGACTTTTAACCTCCAGGTAATAGAGATTAAGTGCTACTTGGATAGAAACAATATTTTCTAGCATTGAGTTTCTAATAACTACATGATATGACATCATGAAAAATAATGGAGTTTACAATAGAAACTTACGCCTTCTTTTGCCCTTGTGTTATAAACTGTTTTTGCCTCTGGAAGAATTTACCTTATCCAAATATAATGTCCACAGAGTCTTCAATTTTTTACATGCTTTTGGATCACACATACAAAGAAAGATACAGTACACAAACCTGTACTGTTATTATCAAACACCCTTAAGCAGAAGACAGACATTTTACTAAGGTTAGATGGGAAAGAAATTAATATTAAAGTTATTAACTATTAATTGTATTTCCTTCCACAGTATATACTGTTCTTCCTAGACGTTAGTTAACTTTCTCTCTTTTTAACGAATGTATTATTTTCTTAAGTTCTGGATAGTCTTTTACTTTGTCACATTGTAGCACTCAACATTGCTGTATTTCAGTGATTTCTGCTGTCCTCAGTGTTGCTCTGGAAAGATTCACTATGTGTGGAAAGAATGAGTTTACATTTTCAGGCTAATCATTCTTTACCTCTCAGCTGAGAATGGTGGGCACTCTTTCTCATCTTGTGTAACTGAAATCTGTGCAGTACATCCTGAATTGGTACAGTTTCCTCATTTCACATGGGACAGAACAGCCTTCAGGAACCACCATAAGGTCCTTTAGGATTCATGATGTACAAATCTTTTGTTACACTTTGTTGACCTAACATGTAATCTGTTACACAGAAACAGACCATACCTGACTGTGTGGCATACTGTGCTGCATATATATAATGTGGTGCAATACATAATCTCATGTACAATTTTTTACAGCACATGCAAGACAAATAGCACTATGAAATGTCACCGATAAAGGGTTTGAGTCTGATGTCTGCTATCATTCATATAGGGCAGGTTCTTTCAAACTTGTTCTGGGGGATGAGCTAGACTTCACAGGAAATCATCCTCAACTTCCATGGATCAGCAGAGGACACAACTGCATTCATTTTCCAAGTGCTGAACATCCTCATAAATCTGCACGTGTCTTAGGTAGGACAACCTAGAGGATATAGGAGAGAGACAAGCCTTTTAAGGCTAATATGCATGTGTGCAGAAAAAAAAAAAACAAAATCTCTTTTGCCTACTTAAGTAGAAAGAAAAAATATATTACTGCCAAATCTGAAGATTTAGTAATAGAAAATGACACCAAATATACAATATAAAACTATAGGTTCTTGTTTGAGGTAAATAAAAACTTTGTGTAGTGCAAGGTTTTCTGAGTCACCACAGGTGTGTGTGATTGACTCAATTTTGCACCCTGGCAGAGTGGTCTTTAAGGTAAGTATCAGTATTTACAACTAAATCTAACTGTTCTAATATCATATTGATATCAGATCTACAAATCGGAATAGAAGATAAGGAACTAAAGGGGAAATGCAATAACTGTAGATAGGACCACGTGAAATGAAGGGCCATAAAAATGCATATAATATACCAAATAAGGAAAAAAATATGCTCCTTCTACCTGTCTTTCTTTCTTTTTTTTTAATCCACTTCCAAATTGGGAATTATAGAAAATTCATGTTCATGTTTGAATACTGAAATAGCACAGATCTGGCAAGGTAATTTCAGTGCATTTCTGAATCAGACACTAAGGTGATGAGGATAAACATTTAAGCTCAAGTAGAATTAAATTGGCTTCTCTAACATCAAATTCCAACAAAGTTTCAGCAGACTTACGGCACTTGGAAATGTGCCAACAATTTTAGTCTTAACCACACATGAAGCAGAAGTGCATAATAGTAGTTAGCTTTTGCTATTTAACACATCAACTGTGTCTGAATGACTAAACCATCACACAGAATTACAGAATAGTTGGGACTGGAGAGGAGCTCCGGAGATCACCTGGTCCAACATGTTCTCTTGCTCAAGCAGGGTCATCTAGAGCAGTCTGGTCAGGGTATTGGCAAATCCAATATACTGACAGAGGTGAAGCTGACACGACTCCATGCCCCAAGTTCACCTCAAAGAAGTCCACCTATAGGAGTATAGAGATTTCTCAATTTGTAGAGGAAGCAGACCCCAGTAAAAGTAATGACTGAAGACTCTTATTTTAACTACCATTTGGTGAAGGAAATGGAAAGATTGGTTTGGGAGGTCCCATAGTTTCTTACTTTTTCAGCTTCTCTTCATGTCAAAGATTCTGAGTTTTCTTCTCTTGTCATATTAGATTGTTTGGGCTGCTTGGCTTGGTTTGAGACCCAGAAGAATAGAAGTAAGTATAAAATCAAAAGTCCAAACACAGGTTAACTGTGTGTGTGTTTCATAAATACAAGAGGAGTCTGACCACATACTCAGTGAAAAGTCAGATTATTTCTTCTTTCCAACAGACTACTATTTATATATTTGCTAAAGATACATCTCAGATTCCCTGCAAATACATTTACTAATAAAAATTGGATTTCACATTTTATTCTAATGAGGATATGTTTCTATTCAGTAGGTATTTTATAATAAAATGGACCCTTCTTAAAAAATTGTAAAGGCATTTTCAGTAATTCTAGACCCAGTTATAACTCCTCCATAAACCATTCCAAGCAGCCATGCAGATATCAGCGCTCTGTAATTATTTAACAAGCCATTTGTAATGAAATGCACACACTTTAAAGTAAGTGCAGCAATTGTTGATATAACTGGACTGTGCTGTAAATTCACCATAAATTATTTTTAAGATATTTATGCAGTACTGTGTACTGTCCCTAGAGTGCTTTATATATTATTAATTCTGTATAAATCCCTGACTGGTACTGGAGGAATTAGTAGCTCTTGATAAAGACACAGGAAGCAAGAATGAGACAGCCTATAGCACTAACACTGGTGAATCAAGTGTTTCTCTGGAAGAAATAATGGATTAACCAGAGAAGTCCATTTTAGTTTTCTTTGGGATGTCTACTTCTGTGAAAGTGACACTATTTGAAGCACAATAAGGCTAAATATCATAAGGAAACCTGGAACTGAATTTTCAATTTCTGATGTTGTCTCCTCTCCGCTACCACCAATGCGGATGTCCTGGACTGGAAAGAGGCATTATTTATCCACATTGCTCCTTGACTGAAAGATTATACAGTTGAAACACAGGAAGTTCCATTTCCCTGTGAGAAAGAACTTCTTTACTGTGAGGGTGACAGAGCATTTGAACAGGCTGCCCAGAGAGGTTGTGGAGTTTCCTTCTCTGGAGATCTTCAAAACCCGCCTGGATGCCACCCTGTGCCACATGCTCTGGGTGGGCTGGACTAGGTGATCTCTACAGGTCCCTTCCAACCTCAGCCATTCTGTGACTCTGTGACTCCTTTCCCACAGAGATGCAGTAGAGACCGGACCCATCCAGGGACACTAAATAATACATGTAACAAAGCCTTCTATGAGGTTCACTGACCTGCATTTTTACAACTTCATTTTTGAAAAATACCGGGTGAAGGATAGCAAAAGATACCCTTCACTGAGAAGTATATGTGGTGCCTTCCCATCACTCTTGTGCTGTTTTTTATGCTTAGCCCTCACACTGCATCAAAATCCAGGACCCCCTGAAGAGACTAGTGAAACAACAGAGCAGATGCTGGCCAGTTAAAAATCAGCTGAATAGGAAAACCCATGCAAAACAGCAGTATAGAACTCAGTCTCTGTCCATTTTACCTCCTGTTTCTGGGTTGGACTTTATACCAGACCAGAAGACTTAAGCCAAAACTTCAGATTCCCACATGCAGTTTTACCCTCCTTAGTCCAGTAGAACAATTAATGGCGACTGACTCATCTGGGTTCCTAGGTGTCTGGTGTGTGCTGGTCATGAAGAGAATGATGTCTTCATCTGACTATGCTGCATAAAAGCCAGGCATTTGGAGAGGTGTAGAATCAAGTGAATGACAAATAAAGTGAAAGAATGAGATTAAGTGGTTGTTCTTAAAATTACAAAAAAATCCATCACGTGTAAGCATTTTATATTTTAATATTTTCCTACATATAAACATATATACTTATTTGAACACACTGTACCTGCTTATATAAAATGTACAGCATTTTAGGTTAAAGTCAGTGTGGACAAAATTAATGATCCCATCAGATGGCACAGTCTTTCTCCGCTGTCAGGGATGATATATTCACTTTACTGTAAATGATCTATGGCTGTGAAGTGTTGACATTTCATGTATGAATAGAGGATTTATACCTCATTACCCATCAGGCTGCTTACAAGGAATATTTCTATCTTGAAAAACTAGATTTTATTTGTCAAGTAGTTTACCATATCTTGTACCTGCCTCGTTTGGGTCATAAGGCAGAAATTGTGTCCTCTTTGTATCCTCAACCCTCAGGCATACTATCAACGCTCAAGAAATAATGGCAATCATTTTTTATGCCCACTGGATGCTTAAACTTTCTTGGCCATTTGAAATGAGTTCTAAAACAAATGCTTAAACCCTATGTATACAACCAGTCTTCCCAGCTTAACTGTTCCACTTGATAAAATATTATTACCTTACTATGGGATGTAGTCACCATTGTTTTCCATAATGTGAGAGAAGTCTGTCATCCCTTAAGGAGTACAGAGAAGCCTGATCTACTTTCTCCATGATCTATTACCTTTCTAAAGATTCACATACATTAAATAACCATTTACAAGATTGAAACAATAAGTTGTCTCTGGTAACAGAAGGAAGGAAAAAGGTGAAATGACAGAAGAAAATGTAGGAAAAATAATTAACATTTTTACTGTTGGGATTTGGGGAAAATATCATATGTACAAAAAATTAATGAATATGAACTTAATCATTCAAAATGATAGAAAAGTCAAGGGTGAATGTTATGTTATCTTCTCAAGGAGGTATATTTCAGTGTGAGGGGAGAGAATGGAGCTGTAAAAATAGGATAATGATCTTATTATGAATGCTTTTCTTCTCCTTTTGCAGCTATTTTCTTTTCTCCTGAGTGAAAAAAATCAGTGATTAAAAAAAATTAATTTCCCCCTCTTTCCAACTTTAAAACATGCCCATTCAGCTACTTGAAGCTTGCAATATTCATTGTCAAGAATGATCCTTTTCTCCCCATTTTGAATGAATCTCATCTATTATTTGTATATGCTGGGCATTTGTGCAGGGGTCTGGTTATTTATTTATTTATTTATTCCTGCAGTTATAATTATTCATAAGTATCTCTTTGTGATATATTCCAGAAAATTGCACTTTGCACTTAAATATTTTTGAAAATCTTAGCTTACCATCTTCTTGATCATCTCAGATCATTGCAATGATCTTTTTAATGAACTTTTCCTCATATATTTTCCTTGTATAGTAGTGGATGTCAGGATAAAATTAGAAGGAAAGGTTTTCCATAAGACCAGAAGGGGAGTCTGAAGTAAAGTAGACAATCTCAGTGAAAGGCGATCAGGTCAGAGAACACTTAAACCAACTGATTATATACAAATCTATGGGACCTGAATATGAAGGGATCTGGCCAGTGTCAGTAAGAGGCCACTCTAACTTATTTTTGAAAAAAGGCGGTGACTGGGGGGGAAACCCAAACAAATGGATGAAACTGAATGTCACGTCTGTCTACAAGAAGGAGAAGAAAGAGAAACCTGGGAAAAACAGACAAGTCAGCTTTCCCCCAGTTACAGCGAAGGTGACAGAACAAAAAGTCCTGCAAACCATTTTAATACATAGTAAGGATGACATGGTGATTTGGAGCAGTCAGTATAGATTTGAAAAGGACACATTATGTCTGAACGACCTGAGAATCTTCTACAGTGAGATGACTGGCTTGGTTGGTGAGAGGGTGTTGTTGGTTTGACCTTAGTAAGACTTTCAACACTCTCTCCTATTAAGTCTTCATAGACAGAAACTGATGAACTCAGTCCTTAAGGATATTAAAAACACACTGGAGAAGCTCTTGAGCAGCCTGTTTCTGTTGAGCAGGGGAATTGGAATAAATGGTCTCCTACAACGGTACTGTCAAAAAAAAAAAAAAAAAAAAAGGTCAGGAAGAGGCCTAAGTGGGTCATTCTCTGTCTTTCACTGTAACACTATTTTATTGTGCCAATGGAATACAAGACTAATATAACCATAAAAAATAAATAAATGAAATTATGACAGTGTTGCTGAAAATACAGTGCCTATCAGTACTACAGTTTTTCAAGGCTATAAGAGAGCAGGCACTCTGCTAATTTCTATTCATTTATAAATTAATCTTAGGAAAGGTCCAATGCACTGATATTAGTAATGTGTTGTATTAGCAAAATGGGACTTCTCTACACCACTAAGATAAGAATATATGATCTTCAGATCCTGAGTCTGACAGTGAAATTCACATGGAGTAACTCAGCATCAAATTAAAAAAAAAAAAGTTCCTGGTAAGAAAAATCTTAAACAATACTGTTGAATATATGGGTGAATATCAGAAAATAGATTTGCTTTGTGTGATTGTATATTCCACATTTTTCAAGACTCTGGTCCAGAGAGTACATCTGCCTGTTTGATTTCCTTGCATTCTTTCTTCCTGCTATATTGCCTGTGGACTAGACACCAGATCAGTAATGGGATTTTTGGGTGCATTTATATTTTCATAATACTTTTACATTATATTTTTCTCTTTTTCTTCACTAAATGAGTCTTTTTTTAGGCTTATATGTATAAAGAATGCATGCTTAGCTGGAGGCAATTCCAGCTAAAAATTAGCTCCTTCTGCCTCATTATCCTAGTATTTCATGCATCTCTGAAACTCCACATTACATTCTGAAAAGCTTCTACAGGAGATTTGTTGCCATAAGGCATCAATCAACATATCTAGTGATTAACTTCATACTACAGAATAAAAATATGTCAAAATCTTCTCATGAAAATGGCCTGATGTGTGTAATATGGGTATCCAGACATTTACCTTGCCAGATTCAATGTATATTTCTATTAATCTCTGACCTATCCTGGCACCCTGAGAATGGGAAAAAATAAAAGAAAAATATATTTCACTGAATACCAAATGACAATATCAAGTGTGAAAAACCAATCTGTAATCTATTGGTGTGCAGCTTTTATGTTGTCTAGTCAATACTTCTTCAGCATCATATTACTGAATTTGGACATACCTGGAAAGCTGGCTTTCAGAGAATGGAAAAGCCAAACTGAAGGTAACAGTTTTAGGAAAAGAGGATACCAGGAAGACTTCTATATTAAGAAATGTCATTTCCACCAGGTAGCCAGCAAGTAAAAAAAAATAAAAAAAGAAGAAAAATCTCAAAGACCTGCAGAAATCATGCATGACAATAAGAAGGAATAGAATAAGATTGAAGAGGGCAATGCTGTATATCATCTTCCAGAGCCTTGGAATAAATGAAATAATCCTTCTTTTAATCCCAAACAAATATACATGCAGTTTGCAAAGAAACAGAGTAACTAACTTAGAGCATTTTTTTACACGTTTCTTTACATATCTGATGAAAGCAATGTCAGTCATAATTAGCTGTCTTTAAATTGTGCATTTCCTATATGGATTTAGTTTACTTCAATAGCTTTGATAAGTCCTTACTGGGGGCTGGCAAGTAGACCTGGAATGAAAGGTAAACCCTATCAATCAATAGTTCAAAACAAGGTGAGTGAGAGAAGGAAAAAGAAAGAAGAATAGTAGGGATAATGTGTATTTAGTTAAACAAGGAAGGAGGTGATCAACCAAAATCTGTTGCTAGTTGTGTCTGTTTTTTTAATGATGTTCTTTGTGAAAAGCTTTTATCAACACCTTCCTCAGTAAACGCCTAAGTCTGATACGTAGTCTTCCCTTATCAAATAGAATTTTGCTTTGCTTTCAATTTCATTTGCTTTCTTTTATATCAGGAATATATTTGGCAAAACATGATTTTTCAGGCAAAACATGCTTTGTAACATTGAGTGGAACAAAGTTAATCTATTATTGGAAGATACCAGTACTACTGAAGTAGCAGTCATTTTAATACTTCACAGTCCAGAGAAAATAAGAATGGTCTAGCTAATTCACATGGGAGGCTTGTGTAGCCCACAAATGACAAGTTATCTTTTCAAGTAGAAAATACTTGCACTTACTCGCATCTATATAGACCTATACCTGGCATCAGTAACTGTCTGTTTCAAACTTTCTGCCATGCAATATATTTCTCATTTCCTTTTTCTTCTCACAGGTACTATCTGTGTCATCTGCCTTATCTAAACAGGAAGGGATTCAGAAAAGTAACTTCTGCATTCTGTGCATGTGCAGAATATTCAGCATAATAGGGTTAAATATTAAGGGTGAAAGATGCATAAAGAAGCTCACCTTAAAAGTGTATACCTGTTTTGTTCATATAAATATTTATATGCAATTAGGTATCTCCATAGCAACCAGAAGTTCTTCAGGCCAAGTTAGAGAGCACAAGCAAACCACAGGATATGCATCTTGATTCCACTTTTATCTTAGATTCACATACCCGTACAAAGTACATGGCATGCCATAGTAATCAGCTTGTGATGCAGAGCTAAAAAGCAAAGAAAAAGTGCTCAGTGTATGTCTTCTAACCCCTAACACAAAGAATTGGCACTGCACTGATTATTATGGTGACATATTCAGCATACTCAATGTATTCATGTATGATTAAAGGACTGGAGCTTCTATTGTATGAGAAAAGACTAAATGAGCTAGGCCTGTTTAGTCTGGAAAAGAGCAGATTGAGAGGGAATTTTATCAATATGTGTAAGTATCTTATGGGAGAATGGAGGGAGAAGGGGGCCAAATTCTTTTTGGTGGTGGCCAGTGACAGGACAAGGAGTAATGGATGTAAATTAAAGCACAGGAAGTTCCATCTCCATGTGAGGAAGAAGTTCTTCTCCTATGAGAATGACAGAGCCCTGGAACAGGCTGCCCAGGGAGGTCGTGGAGTCTCTTTCTCTGGATATCTTCAAAATCCGCCTGGATGCCACCCTGTGCCACGTGCTCTGGGTGCCCCTGCTGGATTAGGGGGGTTGGACAGGATGATCTCTAGAGGTCCCTTCTAACCTCAACCATTCTGTGATTCTGTGATTCAGGATTTTATGTGCAATCTTAACACATAGTTATTTATTATTCTGCTAAATAAACAGGCATTTCTAGACTATCTTTCTACTATAGTTTAGTTAACATGTCTTATCAGTCATGCTTTTTTTTTTTCCTACTGACATGTAAAAATATTAAAAAGTATTGTCCTGTTCTTTGGTGAGCTGATGAATGACTGATAAAGTTTCCATATTATTCCTATTCCTATTTTCTTTCTATAGACTACCAACTGAAAAATTCTTACATTTATTTAGTCACATGCAGTCTCCTCACTGTCTCTGTGGCACTTACAGCAAACTCTGAATGAACGATGCATATATATTAGTGGAATTTGATGTTATCCACATATTGAAGGTATAATCCACTACACAAATGAATTTATAAGTTCTCTATAGAGTCTGGTAAGCAAAATATTTTCTTACCAAGGGCTGCAACCATGTAAGCATCTTTACAATTAAGAATATCTAATATGGCTAGAGAAAGGAATTCCAGTGTTTGCTCATCACAAGAAACATGAATCACTAATAAATTCAAACGCTTGAAGCGCTTATATTAGAAATTGTTGAAAAAGAAATTCCAAACTGGACTTGTACAAAGTTTCAAAAGTTTTTCATTTCATGACTTTGGAGAATGCCATTTTAGAGATGAAAACTATCCAACAAGGAGTTAGAATTTGTTCAGGTAATAATCATGCTTTTGTCCCTCACCTTTTTTACACACCTCTCCATGACACTATTCAACACCACAATTCTTTTTTCTTTTTTTTTTTTCTATTTTTTCCCTTTTTCTTCTCATTTTAAACATATAGTTGAACTTTATTAGGAAAATCAAGCAGCAAGAGATAAATTGCTGATCTCACTCTTTGAAGGAAACAAGGAGATATGGACGAAAATCAAACTTAAAGGAAGAATTTATGAATGTATCAGGTATATATCTTGCTGTTCTTTAATAGCTCTTTGGTAACATTCACTGAAACGTATGTAATTACACTTCATTCTGGTTTCAACTGAGGTGCTACAGAATAACTCACTTATTTATTTATTTATGCATTTGGCATTTTAACGCACAGTCTGCTGAACAGTTTATCCTGTCTGATGCCTATACTGGAGTGTTTCCTATTACTCCTTCTCATAGCATCTGCAAATACCTGATTGCAATATAACTGAAGTAAAATGTGTTTTATTAAGAACAACTAGGAGAAAACATGAAAGATAACATGGGCTTTTGCATCAGAAAGGTAGGAAGATCTTAAGAATATTTATTCACAGAGAAGAATACTTATTCACAGAGTAAGCAGAACCATGTCATACAGTTGCCTTTCTGTAGAGAGCTGAGTTTACATTTCATCCAAGTTAAACAATACAATACCCTGAAACACAAGAACATGGCAGAGTACTCCCAAACCTAATACAAAAATTCTGTGCCATACACCCTTTGCATGCCGATGAAAACTGATAAAAACACCTGTCAGGAAAGTGTTTCCTTCATATGAAGAGGAGCTGTCTTTTCACTGTCTATAATATTTCAAAGGAAGAAGTGGGCTGGATAGGGTTGTCCTGCTGCAGAAATGCAACCTGTGCAGAGGGAACCAGACAGATCTATTTGGGTGACAAGGGCTGAGCTTTCCAGAAGTTAATTGCTTCCTTCCAAACTGTTTGGGGCTTCTTGTGCACGGACCTAGTAAGACCATCATTCATATGTAGAGAGTTTCTGGGAAGCACTGTGACCCCGCTTACTTTGGTCTCCAAGCCCAGCTTTCCTTCCCAGAATATGAAAAAGGTAAAGAAGGAAATGAAAAAGGTAAAAGGAATGGTAGGAAAGGGATGGGCATTTCTGTCTCTGTCCGATGTGGAATTTGGGTGCAACAAACAGCTGAACCTGGAAGTCAGGAAATTGAAGCTGAAATCCCGTCTGGGTCAGCATCCACAGAATTAGGCATAACTCTGCTTTTTCTGCAAGTAAAGGAAGTTGAAATTTCTACTAAACTCATCTGTAGACACTGTACTTTTTTGAAACGCAATATTGTTTTCAGTTACATTGTTGCTGTGGTTTTTACCTTATGGTTCTTCTTCTTCTTTTTTTTTTTTTTTTTCTTCACAAAAGTCAAATAAATCAGCAGAAATTTTCTGTTTAAATTTGAAACATTTCTCATTTTTGGTTTCAATGTTCAAATCCTCTGATCTGTCCCTTAAGAGTCTCCACAGTCTCAAAGGGAAGTAGATTCCAGACAACAGTACTGCATCTATAAATCTTCAAAATCCAACATTTAGGACTGTTTCTTCTCTTGTAAACCTGTGGTTTTGTGTAGGTGAGCAATCATTGCTGCGCTAATAAGGCTGGTCATGTAATTTGAAAGGAAATTTGAAGGAACAATACTATTTGAAAATGAAATAGCATGTCATTTGTTTGACGGCTACTCTGTTATATTAGAGTTATCCTGCCTATACTCATGCAAAAACCAAAATGTGAAATAGTGATAACTTTTTCTGAAAAATATCACTTGGTAATTGCATAAGAAAATGGCAATCCTAATTTTTTTAGGTGATTTTAATAAGCAGATTCTTCCTGACAAAATTGCTTTCCTGATAAAATAAAACTATATCATTGTATTTTATATAGTTTTTAAGGAGACAATTCCATATACTCAAGGGTGACTACATATTTAATGTTTCAGTTCTGGTTGGTATTGCACAATACAAACCCTTAAAAATAAACTCTTGTTCCTGGAGCAGCAGTTGAGTGCATAATTAAATCATAAAAAACACCTACATCTACTCAAACTTCCTTTAATGTATTTGTTAACTAGTACATTTTCACAGCTTTGACATTAAATGGCTTCAAGGCAAAAGGTACAGAAAAAACAAGTTTTTTCTTGTACACAGAGAAAAATTGAAAAGCAACAAGAATTAAATCCATCTGTCTACATTTTTGGATAGTACATAGCACTAGTAAGCTATTGACTAAAGTCTATCAGTGCTTATTTACCTATCTGTTTTGAGTATTCTTCAAGCATTCAGTATTCCCCTATACTCTAATACTTAATTCTCTAATACTTAATTCTGCCTCCCTTCGTTTATGTTTAATTTAATTAATTTAATTAATTTAATTAATTTATAAAGTATTTCAGCTAAGATTACAATCTAGTATAAACTGAAAAAACTCAATAGAGCTTTACTGTTTTATACGAGCTAATGCTCTTGGCCTCTATAAGTGTGTGCCATACTCTTCCTCTTTGCACAAGTGATTGACATTCACTTTTTGATTTACTGCACTAAAAGACTTTATTCAAGCATCTTGCAAGTACTTACCAAGTCCCATTTCCTTTCTCATGAGCTTTTTGTATTTGCTTGTGATAATCTCAGAAATTGATTTTTTTTTAAGTTTGTTTATTATAAGATACATGATTGCCTGAAAGATCCAGGCAGTGGGTTTTCTTTATGTCTCCATTCTAACAAAACACTATTAAGCCAGACAGAAATCTGATTTCAGTCTGTTTTCAAGCATCATGGAACTGTGTAAACCCAAAACATTTCTTCCTGTATCTTTGGAGGTGGAAGGGAGAAGGGGCAAGGGGAAAGAATATCAATGTATATATGAAGTGATTTAAATTTTAGATTATTATTTTCTTTAAAAGATATTTTGGCAAGTGTTGTATGCTAAAAATATTCCTGCATTGACCTTTCACTTCCTGCCTCTTGTTATTTTGTTTTCTTCAGTCGATTTATTTACTTTTGACAAATCTTTTCAAGGATTCAGCTAACTTCTCATTTCCTCTTAAGTTATGTTTGGTTCAGCTCAGCCAAATAGGAGTACTTATAGTTCTAAGTAAGTACCCCAAAACAAGCAAAGACTATGATTCAAAGATCTGACCGTAAGTGCAGTGTTTCTTAAATAACTCATTGCAATCCATGCAAAAATATCCTAAATAGAAAATTTGATTTTGGAAAGCACGTAAATGTTCTGAATATATTGTTTGCTCCCTGACTTGGACGCTCAGCATCACAAAAGACACACAGATGGTCTTCTTATTTTAGCCAGAACGCTTCTCTGTGAAACACCTAATTCTTCTAACAAACAGCACTGAATGTATGGCTTTGCTTTAAGGAATATTTACCATTTTCAATATGCACTCCTAAAACGTATTAATACTAATCACACTTATAGGTACATTGCCAGCAAAGGAGGTTAGTCTTATTTGTAAATTTTAATTATCTTTCAATATATTCTTGAATATGTATTCAGAGTTACTCTACTTATATGACATAGATGCCTCAAGACATGCAGGCAGCCATTTGAATACTGTACCATCTGATTAAAATTTAAGATATAAAGAACATGGTTAAGGCAACTGAAGAAAAGTGAAATAAAATAAATGGTAACATTCCCTTCCCTGGAGGCCTTTTGATCAATGAAGATCTCAGCTCTGTCTCTACCAAATCTGTATATATCAAGTACTTCTAAGATATTTTTGAAGTAAAAATTTAACTTTGTGTGACATGCAGCTATTGTAACTAAAAGAGGTATTTTAATTTCATAATATTTTGTTTTTTTCTTTTAAATAGATTCTATCTCCTTCCTCATTTAAAGGTACTTAACAAGTACTTTTTGCAAATGATACAATCTGCTGTAATATTTTAAATAGGATATACTTATCTGACCGTGCTAAATGATATTTGCATTTTCATAAGCTGGGTTGCTTTAATAGCTACTTGTCCAAGGTGAAATACAATAATAAGCTGTGTGTTTTAGGCATAAAGTAGATTTTAAAAATCATCTCGATTGCCTTGAAATTCAGACTATCAATTCAGTTTTATGCTGCTGATTTTAGATTAGGCTTTGGAAAATAGAAGCCCAATTGCTCAATTAGAATTTAGCCAAAAAGTGTTCTCAACATCTTTTCTGGAGAAATTTCAGCTCATGGCATAAACACCTAAAGAGTATGGCACAAACACCTTGCAAGTATTTCTGATAGCTTAGGAGCTGTACTGTTTTACATCAAAGCCTCCATAAAAAAAAAAAAAATAAGAATTGTTTTAGCATTGACTCTCAAATTTAATTTCAGTCTTGCAGAACCCTATACATGAGAGATGAGTTTGCTTGTATAAATCATTTTATAGGCCACAACTTTTCTCTGCTGATATACAGAATGGTATTAGCAATTTTTTGTTATGAATATGTGTTCAAACATCTTCCTACATCTATTTGGACTTGAGCACTGGTAAAAGCACTTCCTTTGAGAGAAATTAGCCCAGGCATTCAGAAGCCACAGTCAGAAAGCTGTTAAAGATTTGTAAAATCTTCTATAATTACCCCTACATTTTCTGATTATTGGGTGTCTGGAAATGTGTTTGAGTTTCCTTGGATATATTCCTCACTTACAGTTATACTCTAATTTCCAGAGTTTTTTATTGGCACCCTATGAACAGGTATAAATATGGAAAACTTTCTACATTTTGGACATAGAATATTCTAAGTAGTGTGCTGACAGAGCAAGCTCTTTGGGACACTGTCTGTCTTTTTCCTGTATTTTAGTAGTGTTTTTACCATAATGAGGCTACAAGCTGAAGAAACAGTGATAATGAATCATCCTCACTGGTACAGGAACTATGGATAGGTGGGATGAATCACCCCCTTGAGGTGCTTGTCGCTCCTCATTAGATGAGGGTTAGAGGCTAGGTGACAGTGTGGGCTAGACAGCTATCTTTTAGAATGTTAATGCTAAGTGACAAATTTAAGCCAAATATTTTTAAATATTTGAATAAGTGCTCAGAGACTTTTTTATGTACTCTGCTATTGAGCCAATTTTATCTGGAAAATGAATTTTCTTTAAGCAAGGTGCAATACCGCATAGCAAATACTCTTGGTTATTTTAAAAATTTCCTCCTTAAAATTAAGAAAACACTCATAGACTTTAGCAAGTTTCAGTTTATACTAAAATATCTTCATATGAAGGCATAGATTTATCTGACCTGGCATGAATTTTCCATTGAGGAGCCTAAGTTAAGCTCCATCTGTTGCCAAAGGAGAGAGAGTCACACCTCACAGAGGCAATTCATCCCTATCTGAACAAAATGGTAGGTTTATCTTATGCCTATTTGAATATTTGAAAGACTTGAAACAGGGTCATTTTGAGTTTCCCCTTTATCATGGTAAATCACCTCACTTCACCTCTTTCTTTTGACTGTGGATTATAAAAGGAGCCTAAAGCAAAGAAGACACTTCAGATGGTAGATAGTTATTTCAAATTCAATGTTTCAATCTCATATGTAGTTCACACTTCTAAGATCTCTTCCTAATGTGAAATCTTCAGTGGAGAACGAAGGAGAAAACTATACAAATAATCCCATGCAACTATTCATCTTCCCACTCATCATATTCCTGTACTCGGCATTATGACATTTACATGGCAACTTGTTTTTCTAGGAACTGATGGCTTGGGAAATCATTCTGCAGGGTCTCTTTATTTGCAGAGGTTTTTGTTAGGTGTGAAAATTTGGAAACCCTTGGGAAAATGATGGAGTGAAATCACTGTAGTAAGTAGTGTCCAAAAAATGTGTAGGGATTGACAGACATAATTTCATATTACTGTCTGGATCACTTGTTTGGAAATATGGAAAACATGTTGAAGGATACGTTCAGCTGAATTATCAAAAGGGAAATCACTAAATACGTTTATAACCAAATACTAACTTTCTTAAGTCCAATTCCATCTCAGTCATTGCTTTTTGTCATTCACAAAGCCTTGCCAGAGTGATATAGAATCCATCCTTCATTCAGAGACAGTTGAATCAAAGACTTTCCACACTTCCTGCATTCTCAGTGCAGAAAGAGGCACATCCTCAAAAGGTGACTTAGATGGACTTAATGCTATACTCTTTCTATTGTCTTCATAGGCAATCCCTTAAAGCAGTGCTCTTACCAGGGGATGTCCACCTAAAACCAGCTATGAGAAAACGTGAGATGTAAGATGATGCCTGAATAAGTCTCTGCCTAGCTATAAAATCATTGTGTGTTTGGAATTTAGAATAATCATCTCATGTAAGTTCCTCCGAGGTCACACAGTCCTCACTTCTGGGCCATGTATCCAGTGCCCTTTTTTTTTTTTTTTTTAATATCTATATGGTTTACTGATTCCTTAAAAGGAAAAAGTGTGAGACATTCTTAGAGTAAGGAACAGAACATTTAGCCTATTTTTAACAACTTAATAATCAGCCTTGATATACCCATGTGATGAAAAAAGAAAGCAATATGGACTTTAGTACATTCCTATGAAAATCCTGTAGGCTCGAGTGTATATATATATGTATATATATCCTATTATATATATATATATCATATATATTATATATATATCCTATTTCTATATACAGAAAGATCATGTGAAAGAGCCTAAGCAGGCCTAAATTCACAGAATCATAGAATAGCTAAGGTTGGAAGGGACCTCTAGAGATCACTAGTTCAACCTCCCCCTGGACACGCAGGGTTACCTAGAGCATGTGGCACAGGATTGCATCCAAGTGGGTTTTTAGTATGTCCAGAGAAGGACATTCCACAACCTCTCTTGGCAATCTGTTCCAGTGTTCTGGACACACTAAAACACATTAAAATTAACATTTATAAATTAGTACAGCTCCACTGAGGTCAACAAAAATATTTTGGGTTACTTTACTCCCAATATAGGAACATTGTCAGAAAATGCAGGGATGCAACAAGGAAGGCCAAGGCCCGTTTGGAATTAGAGTTAGCGAGATATGTCTGGGACAAAAGGAAGAGCTTCTATAAATACATGAGCAGCAAGAGGAAGACTAGGGAAAATATTAGCCCATTGCTGAATGGGGAGGGTGCCTTGGTGACGGAGGATGCAGAGAAGGCAGAGTTACTAAAGGTCTTTTTTGCCACAGTCTTTACCGCTAAGGTCAGTCCCTATGAACTGGACACAAGAGAGAAAACTGGGAGACAGGAAGACTCTGCTCGTCAAGGATAATTGAGTTAGAGATTATTTATGCAAAGATCACACCCACAGATCAATGGACCTGGATGGGATGCACCTAAGAGTGCTGAGGGAATTGGCAAGGGCTATTTCTCAGCCTCTCTCCATCATCTTTGCGAGATCATGGAGAGTGCGGGAAGTGCCAGAGGACTGGAAGAAATCCAACATCACTCCAGTCTCCAAAAAAGGCAAGAGGGAGGACCTGGGAAACTACAGGCAGGTCAACCTCACCTCTGTCCCTGGAAAGGAGATGGAGCTGCTCACCCTAGAGACCATCTCTAGGCATGTCAATGAAAAGAAGGTGATCAGGAGTAGTCAGCATGGATTCACCACAGGAAAGTCATGCTTGACTGACCTGATAACCTTCTATGATGATGACAGGGTGAATGGATGATGGGAAAGCCATGGATGTTGTCTACCTTGACTTCAGCAAGGTTTTTGACACAGTCTCAAATAACATCCTCATAGGAAAGCTCTGGAAGTGTGGACTGGACAAGTGAACAGTGAGGTGGATTGAGAACTGGCTGGATGACAGGGGTCAGCGGGTCCTGATATATGAGGCCAAGTCTAGTTGGAGGCCTGGGACCAGTGGTGTCCCACAAGGGTCAGTACTGGGCCCCGTACTGTTCAACTTGTTCATCAATGACTTAAAGGAGGTGACAGACTGCACCCTGAGCAAATCTGCCAATGATACCAAACTGGATGGAGTGGTCAACACTCCAGAGTGCTGTTGGTGCTATTGAGTGTTGCTATTCAGGTTGGAGAGTTGGGCAGAGAGGAACCTTATGAGGTTCAACAAGGACAAGTGCAGGGTCCTGCACCTGGGGAGGAATAACTCCAGGTACCAGTACTGATTAGGGATTAACTTTCTGGAAAGCAGCTTCACGGAGAGGGATTTGGGAGTCCTGGTTGACAACAAGTTAACCATGAGTCAGCAACGTGCTCTCGTGGCGAAGAAGGATCCTGCCCTGCAGTAGGAGAAATATTGGAGCAGGTCGAGGGAGGTGATCCGCCCCCCTACTCAGCTCTGGTGAGGCTGCATCTGGAATATTGTGTCCAGTTCTGGGCTCCCCAGTACAAGAGGGATGTGGAGCTTCTAGAGCGAGTTCAGTGTAGAGCCACAAAGATGATTAAGGGATTGGAGAATCTATCTTATGAGGAAAGACTAAGTGAGGCAGGTCTGTTTAGTCCAGAGAGGAAAAGGTTGAGAGGGAATCTCATTACCTGAGGTGAGAACGCTGGGAGGATGGGACCAAACTCTTTATGGTAGTGCCCTGGGAAAGGTGGTACTGACACACTTTCTCTTGCCCCGCATGTCCTTTAGCATGTGGTTAGCAGCCACGCTCCACGTGGGACTGCTCTTTACCACTGCTTTCACCACAAACCTAATCCTAACCCTAGCAAAGAGGGTGATGTGGACACGGACTCATGAAGGCAATGAAAGTCTGAGAGACAAAAATTGACGTACGGGTAGATTTGGTATCACCCTGCATTTACTTTTGCATGTCTTTGCAGCCACACTCCACATGGGTCTCTCGGCTTCATCATTGCTCTAAACCTAACCCTAACCCTAGGAAAGTGGGTGACAGGGAAACGTTCTTATGAAGGCAACGGAAGACTGAGAGACAAAAGTTGTCCTACAGGCAGACTTGGTATCACCCTGCATTTACTTTTGCATGTCTTTGCAACCACACTCCACATGGGACTCTGCGCTTTATCACTGCTCTAACCCTTTCCCCTAACCCTAACCCTAACCCTAGCAAACAGCATGACATGGACCTGCTATCATTAGGTGAGTTGAAGACTGAGAGACAAAAGTTGTCGTACTGGTACACTTGCTCTTGTCCCACATGTCCTTTTGCACATGGTTTGCAGCCACACTCCAGATGGAGCTCTGCGCTTTATCACTGCTCTAGGCCTAACCCTAACCCTAGCAAAGAAGGTGACATGGACACGGACACATCAGGCCACAGGAAGACCGAGAGACAAACGTTGCTGTATGGGCAGACTTGGTGTTGCCCCGCATGTCCTTTTGCATGTGCTTTGCAGCTGCAATCCACATGGGGCTCTGTGCTTTATCACCACTCTAACCCTAGCCACAACCCTAGCTAAGGAGGTGGCATGGACATCAGGCCTAAGAAAGAGTGAGAGATAAAAGTTGCCATAGGGGCTGACTTGGAGTCATCTTGCATGTCCTTTACCACGTGCTTTACAGACGCACTCCACATTGGGTTCTGCGCTTTATCACTGCTCTAACCCTAACCCTAATTCTAACCCTAGGAAAGGGGTTGACATAGGTGTTGGCCAGTGACAGGACAAGGGGTAACGCGTACAAGTTGAAACACAGGAAGTTACATCTCCGTGTGAGGAGGAACTTTCCTGTGAGGGTGACAGAGCACTGGAACGGGCTGCCCAGAGAGGTCATGGAGTCTCCTTCTCTGGAGATCTTCCAAACCCGTCTGGATGTCACCCTGTGCCATATGTTCCGGGTATCCCTGCTGGAGCAGGGGGATTGGACTAGATGATCTCTAGAAGTTCCTTCTAACCTTAACCATTCTGTGATTCTGTGATTTCTATGAAATAACTTTTTGTTTTGTTTTCTTACTAAACTGCTAGTGACACAGGTGTGACTAAATTTTTCTCTTATGGTAAAATATTATTATGGACTTCAGTGAATGCATTAACTTCTCTGTTAAGCACATTAATTATTATAACTAACTTATCAATTTTATTAAATATTTTCCGGAGTATTTTTAAACTAGACTTTTATATGGTGAATATCTTTTCAGGTTTTTCTAAGCTCATCTCACTAAACCTTTCTTTGTGGAAAGAAATTGTATTTTCTTGCTTCATTTCTTCAAAATTTTTTTGGCTTTCTGCATTTCTCTAGATGTGCAGAAATACAAAAATGACTCAGAGGCTTCTGAAGTTGCCCATTTTTTTTTTCTTGGAGAAATAGTAACTTCATCACAGATTATAGCTTAAACTCAATTTTCCACAACATGATAGTTTATAAAATTACAGCACGTGCTATAACATTTCTTGCTGATTCACATATACCCTGAGGCAGAAAGTCTACTGTCTTGCATAAGAAAAATATGTTTCCTTGAATGAGGAGGGTAGATGGCAACCATAAAGGCAGGTACAAGCATTTTGATTAAAAAAAAAAAAAAAAAAAAGGTTTTTCTCTTATTCAAATATTCTGCAGATCATGAAGCTAAGGGACTATTATGAGACTTAAACTTCTATGGTACCTTTGTACACAGAAGTAACATCACCATGCTATTTGCTGAGGAGCATACACAAAAAAAAAAGTAAATACTGGATTACATGCTGGTCTCATACACGCCAATATCATTCCAGAATAACAGTTCAGATCAATGAAGCAATTTGCTTGGAATTAATGAAGTTGAATCCATTTGTGAGGACATAAAATTCAGCTCTACTAGGGCTTCTCTCAATGCCCTTTTAGCTCCAAAGTTGTGTTAATTATTAGGCAGAGGGGAAAAGGACAGAAAAGACTGTGCTGCTGTGCTTGTTTCAAAGTACGAATAGAATGTTAATCCTAAATAAGCCTGAAGAGTTTTCTCCTCTAAATAAATCTAAATAAACTGGTAGTCCTGGTGGACAAGCTAACCATGATCAAGCAACAGGCGCTACTGGCTAAGAATACCAATGGTATCCTGAGCTGCATGAGGAATAGTTTTTCCAGCAAGTTAAGGGAGGTGATCCTCCTCCTCTGCTCAGTATTAGTGAAGCCACATCTGGATTGCAGTGGAGAGAAAGCTAAGGTTATCTGAAAAGCAAAAAACAGGCACAAAAAAACACATTTTCTGTGGTTTCAAGTTTTTAACAGTAGCTGTATAAAAATAACTTATCTATCTGACATCCTGGGAAAAAAACTCCTGAAGAATGATCTGGACATTAATATGTTATAAACTATAATTTCTACAGTGATTCTAAACTCTGTTCCCTAATCTGAATTTATCCTGTTTTATCTGAATGCTAACTTTCTGGTTCTCATCTAGTTTGTGAAGCAACAGTAATCTGACTACATAGCTTATATGCACAGTTGTTTTTTGCATTGTTGTTTCCTCCTTTAAGTATGAATCTGAATAATGCATAACATAAAAAGTACAGAATGTGCAATTTAAATTGAGTTAGCACTGCAGACCTTCATATTTTGAATCCCTTGACTTATGTATGCTTGATTACTCGACTAAATGCTACACTAATGTTTCTATATTTCTATTTAAGAGTACATCCTACTCCAAATCCTATAATGATGTATTTGTAGCCAAAGTAAAACTGTGAAATATTGTACAGCATATTAAAGAAAATATCAATAGTTCTATTAGAAATATGTAATAGTTATCTTGCATGTTAAAAATATCTGCAAGAGCAGCAGGTAGATCTCTGCATGTTCAAATAATGTCTCTTGAACTAAGTGTTTGATATTGAAAACTTAGATAAAAAAGAAAACTGGTAATTAATATGATAAAGACAAAATAGTATTAAGAAACAGATCAGTCAGAATATTTCTCATTTATCCCTATATGCATAGGAGAATTATGCTTTTGGACTCTAAAAATGATCTCTCATAACCTCCTAGAGGGAAATCGTAGAGCATTCTTTGAATATCTGTAAGCCTTTATATTCTAGCCTCAGGGTCTATTTTCTGACATTTTCTGCATACTACTACTAATAATATATGTATTATAATGATATAGATTTTCTTTTTTTTTTTTTTCTTTTTCCATTTGTTATAGTCTACCCTAGCATTTGTGGACTGATACATAGCATCCTCTGAGGAATGGGAAAAAAAAAAAAAAGCAATGGTTGAATTTTACTAGACATAAAGGAAGAAATAAATGTAGCTGAACAGATTCTAATTATCCTTGCATAAATTTAATTTATCAATTGACATAAATAGAATCAATTTATAGTGAAAACAAATGAACTTTGACTGGAAAAGATGTAGGGAGAGAGTAGCAGAATTCTGGGGAGAAGAGTCTATCCCATATGAAGATGTGGTTTATCTACCCTACAAAAAGACATAAATGAGACATCTCTACTTTCTCTAAACAAAGCAGAGAGTAAATACTGCAGAAGAGATGTTTAAGCTAAAGGATAATTATGGTGTAAGATGAAATGGCCCATAAACTGCCCTGGATACATGTAAGCTAAAAACCGGACCAGGGTTTTTAACCATCAGATGATTATGTTATTCATTTTCCAGTAGGAATTGAAAGGGGTGGAAGGCAATAAGAAAAAGACTTTGTCTAAAATAAAGCTTCTTCGCTTTATAAAGGATTCTTCCTAATTCAGTGTTCCTGAAGCAGCTTATAAATATATAGCAAATTTATTTATACCTCATAATATTAATAATACTAAAGAAGAAGGGAGCTCTGCTTCATGGTGAACTTCCAGTACTGAGAATTTCTTTACCACAGTATTTTATCATGCAATTGGTCTTCATTTGAGTTGGCTAGATGAACAGAGTGAATATATTTAAGTTCTTATTTGCATTTTGACATAATCTTTTTCATATGCATTAGTGTTTATTAAACAGCTTTGAAAAGTAATGCCTGCAAGTTTTAGGCACATTTTGAAGTGGTCACTACAATACAAACAGCAGAAGAAAAGGTTATCTGTATATAATTTAGTAGCACCAGTGAAGGCTCTTTGTTCAGGGAAAACTGTTTGCTGTGACAGAATGATCACTGAGTGGTAATTTATTGCTTCTTCTAATTAATATCTTCTAGCCTGAATTAGATTACTGAACTACAAAGGGATATTGCAGGCCTATGTCTTCAAAATGAAGTTGTTTAAGAGGCCTCCAAATAGATTTTTGGGTCCCTCCACCACTTATGTCCATGGGCAAAACACTGACTTGCTTTTCTTGGTCTGAGCTGGCTTGTACATGGCATTCTGATGTAATGTGCATTTCATTATGTAGGTCACTTGGTTTCAGTTTCTAAGATGCTCTAAAGCCATCAAAAATGCATAATAAAGGTTGGAATTGCAGCACTCTTATTGCAGCACTTGGTCCTTAACTCCTGGTTTGAGACAGTGACTTAACTAGACACATTTGCAGGCACACGATAACTGCAATAAAGGAATAGATAAGGCTGTAGTGAGAATATGCATCGTTAGAGGTCAAGTAGATGCAGGTGCTCTTCTATAACTATGTGTAACCAGCCAATAAATCCCCTACAGAGGAAAGAGTCAGAGGAGATGGGGAAGGGTAATGCAACTGTGAAGATCAGGGAAGAACATATGGAGGGATTTAGCATAGCTGTTGGAAAGAAAGTTAATTTGTCTCAACAGGAAAGGGCCTAGAGGGTGGTTTTAACTTTCTTGGTGATTGTAGATGCTTGGAGCAGTGGTGGTGAGCATGTTATAGAGACAGGTAATGGGAATCATATCTGGTTTATGATTCAACTGTATTTTGCATTTCCTGTATTCTACTAAGTGTAATTTATGTTTGTGTTGTGTGTGATTTCAATATATTGCTGTGTCACTCAACTAAATTAAAATTCTACAAAATGTCAAATATCTTCATATGAGTAATATTCACTATTATACTCTTCACATGTGGAATATCTAAAAGAACCCAGTCAGAGTGTATTAGATTAGCTAGATTAGTGAATAAATAAGACAATCCAGCTCACAGAATTGCAGTATAAAATTTGCTTTACCCCTTGTTTCTAGATGGTGGGCTATGAAAACAGTTTCTAGATATCTTCCCTTTTTTACCAGGGCTCATTATTTCTCCTCCTTGAAGGTCACTGTGGCACACCCTGCAGTGCCTTGTAGGGATAGATATGTATTTCCCCTGTCCCAACATGATTCCACAACTGTAAGATTTCTGAATGCAGGCTGACTGATGTCTGACCAATGCAGGCCTATTGTTAAATATATTGAGGACCAGAACTTCACAAAGGCATTATAAAAAGGGATTAGTAGAGCGCAGGACAGGGACAGCACAATTGAGCTGCTCTGTTGAGAGAAGTCAGCCATGCTAGGGGAAGAGCTGCAGATGTTCCTTTTCTCAGGAATGTCCCTGCTCTGCTGGTCAGCTAGCACAATACAATGTCCTTTACTAAGAACAGGTTATGCCAGGTCAGTATGGGCTGTTGCAATCTTGGCACTGCCTGGGAATCAAGAAGAGAGAAAAAAAAAAACACACACCATAAAAGGCTCCAAAAAAAAAAAAAAAAAAAGGGGGGGGGTGGGGGATGGGGAGGAAGAAGCTCTCAGAATTCAATGATATTCTACTTTAAAAATGCCTCAAAAAGTCTCCAGGATTTGTATTTAACCTGCAGATTAAAAGAAAACAAATATGTTCTTATTTTTCCAATGATGCAAGTTTTGAGCTTTGGCTCATCATTCCAAATTTCCAGATATGAGAGAACAGTTCCTTCAGACTACAAAGATGGAAGAATAGGGGACATTCAAGGGTAAGTGCATCTTCAGTCGTGTGTGTTGGGGGAAAAAAATCATCACTTATACAGATATGTTACATTTCAATAACATGCAGACTTCATTTTCTAAAATTCATGTCTTTCTTTTACTGAATTTAGTTTAGACTCTTTTTCCTGAAATGAGAAGTCCAAATATTACTAGAAAGAAAAGGAGGTGATTTTAATCTGTACAAAGCTCTTTTTAGTACAAGCCCAGAAGCCAAGCAGAACACATCTACAACATATTTAATTAAGGTCCAGTGAGAGTTAAGTATAAACTTACGTTCATAAGATTCCTCATGCAGTGCTGCTGCTGAGATATTGGGTGCTGATCGTTTCCTTTCTCTCTTTTTCCAAAGGCATTTTTATCCCTCAGGCATCCTGTGGCAAAAAATAAATTTCTTTTCATGCAAAACAATAAATAAATAAATAAATAAAGTTGTCACAAGCAAATAAAACTTACTGCTGTCGACGCGGGGATCTTGGACACCACGGACACGATCAATGTGATCAAGCAGTGCCAGTTTATTCAGGGTTCCAATCGCACTTGTATGCAAGGCTTCCCCGAACACGCGAGCTCTTCTTTACAAGAATTGGTTAAGACACTGCGTCCACGCATCTAACTATACAGTGTGATAGGCTAACTAGCAGTGTCCACACATCCTTACGTTTAACGACATTCCCCCTCTACTTGCTTGTCTCAACTCTTTTACTCCTTATCTGACTCTCGTCTGAATTCCTTATCCCTTAGTCAGCGGTCCTTCTGCCCTTTCAGCTAGGCCTGGCGCCCTTCTGCCCTTTCACCTAGATCTGGTTTGCTCACAACATGACCACTGGCCTTCAGAAATCCCACATACTGCAATACGTCAGAAATAAAAAGGCTCTAAGAGTCTAAGAGAGGAACAGTTTATCTAGAGGATTAAGAGTGACAGAGTATCAGTCAACATTTAAAGCCTCTACAGGTGGGAAGCTAGTGGAGGTATGATTAAGGTGGATGGGACTATTATCAAGTTTAAAGAGATGAGCAGGGAACATGAGTGTGAACACCATCATCATCATCATCATAGAATGGTTAAGGTTGGAAGGGACCTCTAGAGGTCATCTAGTCCAACCCCCCTGCATACGCAGGGTCACCTAGAGCACGTGGCACAGGACTGCGTCCAAGCGAGTTTTGAAGATCTCCAGAGAAGGAGACTCCACAACCTCTCTGGGCAGCCTGTTCCAGTGCTCTGTCACCCTCACTGTTAAGAATTTTTTCGTCAAGTTCCTGTGGAACTTCAGATGTGACTTCTGAACCACAAAGAAAATCTACATATTTTTTAAATATTCTTTGTTGTTTTTGAATTAAAAAGAGAAAAGTCAAGTGATATTGACAATCAATAGCATGCTAAATTGCACGTGTAGATTAGTAAGAAGAATTTCATGTATTGAAGATATAGAACAGCATATTGAAAGTAGGTACTTTGACAATTAGAGCTGAGGGGAGCAAGAAGAGACTGTTTTGTTTTTCATCATCTCATGCTTATTTTAAATCTAATGCATCTCTGTATCTATGGAAGTGGTGAGGAGATATCACAGCAAGGTACTCTAAGGGTTGGTTCTCATTAATATTAAAGGACACACAGAAACATTTCTGCTGTGTACAGAACTCCTAACACATGTGCAATAGGATGCTTTAACAGAAATGAGATCAGGCTATCTAGCCTCTACTATGTGCATACATGTGCATGCACATGTACATATGCACATTTAAGGTCATTTATTTAGTGTTTTTTGTTATCATTTTTGTTGTTTATTTTTCTTTCAATTTTGAAGCTATAAACTAGAATGTGGTCAGTAATTACATCCATTCAGTACTGTAATCTTTTCTTACTATCAGCCACTATGAGTGAGAGGTGGCCAGTATATACAAGTAGCCATTGTTTATAAAAAGGTGAGATTTAAAGGCTGAATTCAGTTGAAAATAGGTATTTTACAATCCTATACATTATAATCCTATAATGCTAATTATACCTTTTATATTTTTTTTCCTTTTTAAATAATTATTTAGACATTTAATGGAACAGGCAGCAGTATATAGATGAATATTCAGCTCCTTATTTTAGTTTTGATATTTCCTCAAGTGGCTGTAAGGATGAGGATAGTCTCATAATCCAATTTAGAAAACCCCACATTTGTTGTGTGAGAAAATTTTAATTTCGTAAGATCTGTTACTTCAGGGGGAAAAAAAGAAAAAGAAAGCATGAGTTTGTGGGGTTTCCTCATAGGCAGCAGCACTGTTTGCATTGCACAGGATAAAATTTATTTAAAGGTTTATAAATTATTCTGGAAAAATTCTTATCTCCTGGTGTTTCGAAGAAGAACAATTTCAGTTGTAGTTAGAAAAGTAGTTACGATTTGCCAAAATTCTATTTAATATTTATTTGTAAAGGTCAAATGAATTGTCAAAAAATGCTGAGTCGGAGTTATTCTGTAGCAAGTAATCTCCAAATATTATGTTTAAGAAAATATTAATTGCCTTTATTCTCATACTGAGATATGTTTTAAGAATGTCTCTCGATACCGAATTAAAGAAGACAGAAACAAAAGTTCCTTGAAGCTTCTCACAGTTTCTAGTCACGAACCTGGTCGTTCATGAACCTGATCATTCATGGTCCTAGATGAATTTTGCCTGATGAATTTACCAGCTTTTCATCTGTAAACTGCAGGAAATGATCACAGTCTGTACCTGGGCAAACATGGACAGGAGTTCAGAGATCAAGGAGAGGTTGTCGTGGTTTCCCTCATTTAAAACAGTAATGGCTTAGGTGGTTGCCTTTATCCATAACAGCATATTTTAAGACCACAGCTGTAAATTCATTGCACTTGCAGGGAGAAAGAGACCCCTAAAAATAGATCACCTCTGACTGTGTGTTTCTGCACAAGGCTTTCCTCTTCCTCCTGTGTTCCTATACAGTGCTTTGCTGTATCTTAGGACCACCTTGTACGTTGTTCTTCCTCTTTCTGGCTGAGAAGTCCTTCTTAGAAGTAGTATTGGAACATAGTAATATGTCTTTGATCCAAACTACTTTATACAAGGCTGAGATCCTTATAAATTTAACTCTTGGTAGTCACCAAAGCCAACAAAACAAGACTGTGTCCAATACCTTTGTCCAGTTCAATAATACTCCACAAGGCTGGGTGGATATACTTTTTCCAGTTTTGGCAGGAACATAAATTATATGAATTACTTTGTCTGATGACCAATAATGCCTATAAAACCTCTTCTCTTAGCCAGTCAAAGAACACTAATAAAAACAAACAGAGATACTTCATACTTCAAATACGGTCTATCATACTTTAAATATGGTCTAATATTCACTTATTTTCTGTGTTTATTGCGCTCTTTAAAGCAACTCTAAAAAATCCTGTGGCTCCATATCCACTAGAAATCTCCCAGGTTAATTAAGCTGTTTCTTATCAGAAATTACAGTTACAGCCAGTTAGCCAAAACACTAATCTCCTGATGTGCAGCTTAAGCTGCATATCTGAAATCAATCATATTTGCAAGAAGTCTGAAGTAATATACATGCTGCAATCTACTATTAAATGCCTTCTAATATCTAGTTTTTGCTTTTGGTTCCCAGGCCTCATGCTGTCATTTTCAGTAATATTTCACTTTGCAAACAGCACAACTGATTTCCAAGAAATATATTGCATAGTTAAGCATGTATCACTTGAAGCAAGTCTGTCATTGGGCCCTATAATATCTAGAAAGACACAAACGATGCTACCTTTTTAATGTGTGTCAGCCATATGGGCTACTTGTATCCACAGGGAATTTCTCTATCTATTTCTCCAGCAAAGATCATTTCAAATTAGATTTCATGAGAAGGAAGGACTGTTAACCCAATTTTAATATTCATAGTCATACTAATATCTTACTACTTTTCATTTATTTGTTTGCATGCAACTTTGTCTGTGGTTGGAGAAGTTTAAATCTACTCCTGTTTTAAATATACTCCTGCTTTCACAGTAGGTTTTGGCTTGTCTGGATAAAGGTCATTCAACTTGATAAACTATATTGTTCTATGGAAATAAGTGGATTGAATGCAGGGGTAATTTTGTTTTGATTTTCCTTTTTTCCTTTTTTTTGGCAGCAATAAAAATGGCAATAACTTTGTGTGTTCAGTGAGATCTCTTATAGTTTGCTAAAAGGTTGTGTTTATAGGAGAAGTCTCCACCCAGACTTACACAGACTGGGGAAATCCCATAGGTGCTTTTCAGATTCTACAAGGAATCAAAAAATTTTCAATTACTCAAACTGTTGCTTTGGAAGCTTTCGTGTGGAAGGAATCATGGGCTTTGCTGAATCTCACAGCAAAACCTGCTCTCTCAGCAGCAATTATTACAGATGCACTTACAAACTGACACCAGTGATAATGTCAATGTGCAGCTGGGATCTAAAATGTAGCTTGCTGCTCCACACCAGAATATTTAAGCACACGCATGGGTAGGGAATAAGCAGGTAGAGGGGCAAAGATGTGACCATACGTATATATATATATTTGTTCCTATTT
>NW_010577444.1:178247-190791 GCF_000705375.1 Tinamus guttatus | reverse complement strand
GTAATGCATTTAGAAAAGTAGAAAAGGTGAACAGGGCAAAAGAATACCACCTGCCCCTCAGCAGGGGAATCATGCCATCAGGAAACCAGCACAGAGATGTCAGCAGGTGAACAGGACAGCAGGAGCTTGGTAACTGGTAACTGGCAACCAACATGTGGACAAGCCAGCAGGCAGCAAACACCTGGCAATTTCTTTGTGAATCAGTCAGCAGGAGCTCGGAAGTAAACAGAGAGCAGGTGGACAGGGCAGTAGCCAGGCTGGATACCTGGCAGCTGCTCTGGGGTTAGCTAGTTGAGAGAATTTACTCCACGGACTCATAAAAATAAAATAAAAGATTGTTTCCTTTTTCTGTTTTGCCTTAGGATTTTTCCTGCTGTTTAAACAGAAAGATGAAATTTATCTTCTCCCACACGCCCTTGGTGGGGAAAGGGAAGCTTATGTCAGAGTCAAATGTTCTCATAGACATTTTTAGTATAATTTTTAAAGGAAAATGTGTGTGCTGATGACCATTGTAAAACAGCTGTCTTAGTTTCACCATCTCTTCAGCAATGCTAGAATGAAAATTTCCTTGCTTACAGGGGTCATTCACCAAAAAATTAGGTTTGTGAGTATGATGGTCTTTATTCAGATCTCCAGACAAGGAAAGCCAACACCTCACCTAGCGTAAAATTAGCCATAATAATAGTAGCATTGTAAACATCATACAGTCATCATTATGTCAATGATATCCAGATGATAATTTCCAGAGGAAAAACTAGGTATTATAAAGCTATATATATACATGCAGAAAATGAGCCATCAAAAAATTGGCTTTATATGTCCATCTTGCCCACAACAGACTGCGCCAACAGAGAAAACAAGAAACAACATTTTCATGTTCCATTGCTGTAGTGTAGGTCCCTGTCATGAAGGCCATGACAGGGCCGCTGAAAACAGCGGGAAAATCAGTAGAGTCTAAGATTTCAGGTTAAACAGCTCTGCTAGCTTGCTTTTTTAATGAAAATAATAGATTTTTTTCTGTGTATTTTATAAAACTCAGTCCCTCCCCAAAGAGTTAACCATACAGTTGATTCATTCAATGAAAAAAACTTTCACTGATACAAATCGTTTGGGAGAAGGTCTTTGTCAATGAAATGAGAGTTCTTTCTTTGAAAAGAACAAGCTAAACCTCTATACTGATTAGAAAATGTTCTGTTTTTATTCTTTCCTCCTTTCTCATTGTTATAATTCACTCTTAGATTATATCCGCTGAGAGAGAACATCAATGATGTGCTATCAATCAGGACTGGTGTCCTTGCCTGAGATGGATATTATATAGGAAAAAAGAAGTGACACTCTGTACATATGTAGACAAAATTCCACACCTACATCTGATTTATTTTAAAGAAAGATTTTTGGAACATAGGAAGATTCATGAGTATAACTCAGCCCAGTGCTTTAAAGAAAACATATCAGGTATTAAGAGGAAGGAAGCTGAGGATGAATCCAGGTGTGAAACAAACAAACAAACAAACAAAAAACCTATACCCAGTAATCATTAAAAAAAAATGCTAACTACATTTCTAATGATATTTGTTCCAGAAACATCTCGTGAAATGCTGAAATAATGCATTCCTTTCAGGGTTTATTTGCATCTATAACAACACGAAAATAGTTTATTCAATTGAGAGCTTGTTATTACTGCAGAAGACTGAAATACGCAACCTGGAAAAAACTGTGAAATATAATAAGAAGCAATCAGCAAGTAAAGACTGTAACATCTCATCATAAAGGGCAGGAGTTAAGACTGTAAAAGCAACTTCAACTGTTCATTTCTTCACTGGAGTGCTCAGCTTTGCAACCTTTGCATTTTCTTCATTAAGATGTTCTGCGTGATTGATCATTTTTATAGCATTCAGAGGCTCAGATACCATGGAAACAGTCCAAAGCTATACAAGTGGTTGAAGTACAAGAACAGTTAGCTCTGAGTTATGGATCCAAGTTGCTGATCAATGCTTATCCCTCCCAGTTCACAATCTCACATTGTGACTCTGCATTATTTGTGGTGTGATTTTGGTGATCTGTGCTCTCAAGAAAATCTTTAAAAGTCCCCATTTACCAATATTATACATATACATTTCTTTCTATGTCGTGTAATATATACTTTCAGTAAACATACTCTGTGATGTAAACATACACATTAATACTTTCTGGGAATCTAATTGCCTGAATGGTTTACCTTGTTTTCTAGTAAAGTGGTTTGCTTTGTTTCTAAAGAAATCCAACAGTTGTGGGCACTTGTTTATACATACAGTTTCTCCTTTTTGATGTTATAGTTATTTGCATAACGTGGTCTTAATGTTCCAGAACTGCAACTCAAACTCATGATACATTATTGATGACTTACCTTACTCTCTGTGAAATTCCTTGTGAAACTGAGAAATGCTGTTTCCTCTAACTTTTGAAGGAAGAAGACAGAGTGTTTCGGTATGAATTGGCAGGAGTTTGGTTGTTGTGAAATCCTAAGGTTTCAGTTTAAACTGCAAAATCAGTGCAACCAACTATCCTTGCTTCAAGAAAAATATACAAGTACTGTCTGATACCACAATGACAAAGATGTTGAGTAAATGGACAGAGAAAGCAGAAGATTCCTTTTATTTGTTTATTTTTATAATGCTCAAGGTCTTAGACATTCTACTTGGAATCTGGGAGGTATGAAACAGAACAATGCAATTCACATTTATTCTGAAACAATTTTTAAAAGATTCAGCTTCTAATGGGATTTGTTCAATAACTAATGAAGAAGAAGCAGATACTGTTTGTGTTGCTGTCAATGGACTGGTAGTGTGTAAAGAATAAAATGTTCCAATATTAAACACCTTTAACAACAGATGTTTCTTTTCCACTGAGATCTTTTACACTATTGCATATATCTTGCTTAGCAAAATATATTCCTCATGAGAATACACCACAAGAACACACCTGAGTAGATAGATCTATCTCTAAAACCTTCTTTTAGTTCACCAATTAATAAAGTGACTCACTGTCACAATGGGTGAGGGGAATGATGTATTTAGGGTTAGCGAGAAGAAACAACTCTGTAGGGTTGCAAAGCTACTTCTTTTAATAAAAACTCAGCAAAGAGCAATCCATTCACAGGAAAGGACCCAAGAGACACTTTTTCTTTCTTAGGTATGCCTGCACTCACATACATACAAGCACTCTCCATGATAGATGGGCATTATTTTTTTTTTATGAAATTCCTGGCAGTTTAGCAAAAAAAAATGCTAAACTGCTGAGTAATATGTTCCTATCCATCATTATAATGAGTATGCTGCTTGCAACATGGTGTCTTTCTCATCTGCCCTAATGAAAATGGGAAACAAGAAGCAAGCCAAAGGTTAAGTGGGTGGCACAGACTGTGCCTGAAACTTTAAGTCAAATATCTAGCTATCAATTTGTTTTGGGAGAGGAAAGGGTATCTTTATGTATGTTTGCTTTGTCTTGCCAGGAAACAGTTCAGTCTTAGTAATTCTTTCTGGAAGAGTAACCAAGATGCCTCTAAATAATAAAGTGTATAGTCAAGCACTGTGAATGCAAAGCAAAATCTGTGTGAAACATCAAAGAGGTATCTGAGCAATTCCTATTAGCATATAAACCCAACTTGTAGTAAGTGTGAACACACATTAGCAGCTTTTTGAAACATGGCAAAACGGCATTTGGAGATGCAGAATTCTATTATAAGGTATTCCAGGTATCATAAGGATAGTTTTTTCCTAACATTGAATATTCATGACACATCATAAAACTAATGATAAACATAAAAACTGATGTGAACGTTTGACTAATCTGTTCTTATTTGTTTGGAAGAGCTGTAGTAATTGCCTGGTTTGTAAATTAAACATCTGCTATGGGAATAAACAAAAACATAACTGAGCATATTCAAATAAATTGAATTCACTATGGTTCCATAAATTTTATTATATGGGCTCATCAATTTTATTACACCTGAGTACTGCATTGCTATGGAAGGCAGTACATAATTTTTTAGATACCATATTTGTAACAATAAATGTTGTATTATTCTTAGAATAAAAACTATAGTTCTTATTTAAAGGTTTTGTTTTGCTCTTTTTTATTCTTATAGATAGCTGACAAAACAGTTGACTAAGTAAGTTTGGCTGCTATACTTATTACCAAACTGCTACCCAGGATCAACAGATTGATAAAAATAGTCTCTTCTTGATGCAACAGCCCATTTCAGACATGACAATTGCTGAGTTTTGATACACACAAGAAATTAATTTGGCAGTTAAATTAGCCCTGCTTTGGTACCTGCCAAGTTTCAAATGATAAAAGATACACTGGGAAAAAGGCCAAACTGAAAAAAGAAATATAAAAAAAGAACTTTTTTTAATGAAGTAAAAACATAAAGGAACTGTTTTGTGCTAATTTGTTTTTCAACGTGAAGATGTTAAATATAGCTTCGGAATGATGGGATAGATTTGGATTCCAGCTATTACTCTGCTATTATAGGGAGATGAGAGGCAAAAGACCCCCGTCCTTGCTTCTCTCTGTTCTCATGAATTCCACAGTAGTTGACTGCCTGATGTGTGCCTTCACTGATGAAGACACGGTGTCCTGCTACCCTGGCCATTTGCTTTAAGGACTTGACTCTAGCCTACCAAAAGCTGGAAGCATTTGTATTTAAGCCCCGTAAACACAATGTTGAAGGCTCTCTTTAGACTCCTAGGATGGGGCTATCTCCACATGAAAAGTGAATTTATTAGAAGAGTAGATGACAGATATATGCCTGGGTTGGATCTCTCCATACGGTTTTGGAGCTCTTTCAGTATAACTGTGAACCAAGAAACTCATAAAAACCTTGTGGCCCTCTTCATCAGAAGGGATATCCATTCTGGTTAGAACTGGGCTTCAGTACTCTATGTCTTTAATGTGAAATGGCGTACCAAGATCTTCATCTTTTCTCAGTGAGCAAATACTCTGTAATTCAGATGTACAGAGATCTTGAAACACAGTGCACAAGGAAATGATCATAAGCTTAATCTAAAAAACAAAAACAAACAAACAAACAAAAAAGTTACTTCAGGGAAATATAGTGGAGATAGACAGCATTAATCCGAGGCACCATAATCAAACTGATCTGCAAATCCAATAAAGTTTAGTCTTTATCCCTGTCAATTAATTCATGCCTGTATTCAAAGTCTCAGTCTCCTATCTGTGGGCCTCTGCCCTGTATCCCACATTGTAGCCTGATGTGGACATGTGTCACTGTGTTCAGGAAGGCACTCTGCAGTCACTAAAATAGTATTAAAATGAGTCCTCTTCAAAATTAAAAGCAAAACTGTCATAGGATTCAGAATATGACCTCCTCTGTCCTACATTCCTAGTGTTTTGCTAGTGAATGTTAATTGTCAGTTGCGTGAGAGCTAATTCCAAACAAAGGGACATCTTAGGAATTAAAAATCTATTTCAGATTTTGCTTTCATTTATACTCTGCTCAGCCATGATTTGTGAAATTTTAGTGAATAGAAGCCAAACTCCATCAAAATGTGCAACGTTTACTGAGCCTGAGTAATTAACTGCTGGACAGCAGAAATGTCAAAAAGATGCAATTCTCTGCAAATTCCAAAACAACCTTTGCAGAGCATGAATCCTAATGATTCTTTTTCAAGGAATCATTCCTTTTCAAGAGTTTTCATGGATAGCTGGGTGACCAGCACTCCTGGCAGCACTTCAGAAGCAAAGTCCTCACCATGAGAAACACATCAGATTTTCCTCTCAGTCAGTCTCAGTTCTTTACAGACAAGTTAACAAAGCTTATTTCCCCATTCTCTTCTTTTTTTTTTTTTCGTGCTTTTATTGTCTCAATCATTTGTCATATTTATCAGACAACCTCTACTACAAAATGACCTTGGATGCAGAGTCATTTTCTGCTTTTGATGCACGTTATATAATGCATATTAAAAAAGAAAAGAAAAAAAAAAGGGTATAGGGATAAATCACATATTATAGGAAACCATAGATAGGTGCATCCAGCAGTATGACTGAGTGCTTTAAACAGACTATAATGAACAATGAGGCTCACAAAAATGCTTGGCTCTGGAGGCCAGAAGAACATTTCTTTCTCAATGCCTATGATCCTTTCAGAGCCAGTATCAAAGCAGAACACTCTGATATCTCATAAAAGCAAGAACAAAATATCAGGATCAATGATAAAATATCAGTCTAGTTGGTTAGTCCCTGACTCTAATGCTATCAGTTGCATGCAAGAGAGACAAGACTGATCCATTTTCTGATATGGTAGAGAAAGAAGAAATGGAAAGAGACACAGGAAGCATCACCTAGGATTCTAAAAAAAAGAACCAAAATTCAGCTCCTGTCCCTTTCCAGTCCTTGAGAGAGAATCCATGAGAAATCAATGGGCCTGGACATGCTATTTGCAATTTTGTTCTGCAAAGGGTATGACCACATCAGCAAATAGCCTGAGGCAGTATAGATAAACTTCTTTCAATACCTTTGTCAGTAAAGCTCTTAGCTTACAGGTAAGACACTTCCTATTCTTTCTTCTTACACAGTTTTCCAAATCCCAGATGACAGAACTAGCTCTCAATCTAAGGCAAATCTGTCCCCAAATGAGGCCATACTGGTATTGCACAGCATTTGTATCATGATGAAATGATGCTTCCTGGTAAGAAAAATGAGAGTCTGGACCGAAGATTCTTGTATGCGGCAATCTCACAGACACCTTCCAGCCTCCTGTGCAGCTCCTCTAAACAGCACCATGCTGCATCTAAATTATATTAGTATTTTTATTTCTGTGACTGAGATTATTGACGGATAGGGGACCTCAGTCCCATATTGCCTGAGAGAGCCAGGTCATTTTCAAGCTCTGATGGATTTAAGTGTCTAGCAACAAGTTGATGGTTGCAATTGAAAGGTACTGTATATGTGTGAGATGCGGGAATTTATGAACACATGCACAAAACCCTTAAGCATATCAAACTAGCCATCTTCTGGATTTAAGACTGAATGAGTTATGGCAATGAAGGGAGTAGACTGGCAAGATAAGTCTGTGTAACACTGAGACACTTAAAAGAGACCTAGGTACCTAACTCAAGGCAGTTTAATTCCCTGCACAGATAATAAGACGATATAAATGGTTAGTAGGGGCTTAATATTAAGCTGTGCAGTTGTCCAAAATATAATAATGGGGCAGATACCAAAGGAAAAAAAAATCCAGACAAATAAAATTCACTTCTAGCCTTTAGAAGAGATATAGTGATGAGTTGCAAGATCAAAGCTGATGAGAATGCTTAAATCTTACTGATTTAAAATGGAATGTTTTAGAGGAGCAGCTGGAGAAGCTGAGTTAATGCAACATTTCTAAACTTTCATACTGCTCTAGGGGCTTAGATTTAATAGCAACTATTACTTAAGAGGTGGAAGATTTCTTGCTTTCATTCCACTATCTAGTACAACTTCTTCCTAATAATACAGCTTGTGACAACAACAGCAAAAAACTAGAAAGCAGTTGTCCTGATCTGATTTCTGGGAAAGACAAAAATCCCTGCTCTCTTTCAACATTTTTCAGTAGACTGAACAAGTCATAGATTATTGATTTATATAGCGACACCCTTACTCCCTGCCCTGTCCTGCTCCTCCCCTTCCCTTTCGATTTCCCTATTAAGATCTAAGAAAAATAAATAAATTAATAAATAGAGAGAGAGGTTGCCTGGACCCATATGTGTTTCTGAGCAGTCATAGGAATGAGGACTTTATCTTCTACTCATCTAGTGGCTTGAAGTTTTTAGACAGCCTTACATCCCTTCCACAATATTTAATATGTGAGAATATGTATCCCCAAGAATAACACTGAAAAGCCAGGCTTATGAGGGCCAAATGCTACCCTGACTTTGCAGGGGCCCTAGTATTTTGAATCCCTGTCTCATTTCAGTCTCTTGAAAACTTCCCATGCTTCCTCACTGTCCCGTGGGACAGAGTGTCCTTCATGCCTCAAAATCTTTTAGTAGCCCTTCACTTCATTCCAACACTTCCAACACACTCACCACCACCAAAAAAAAAAAAAAAAAAAAAAGGGAATACGACTGAGTTAACATGATTCTGAAATGAAGATTTTCAGTAGGGTTTATTAGCTCCAGCTTGATGATATAATTTTTTCTCATGCATCTTGGGAATACAAAGTAAGCTCAAGAATGCCTACAGTTTGTGTGCCTCAAGTGTGTGTCTTTGCTGCATGCTCAGTAGGAACCTGAAATAATATAACTACAGGCTTACATTTTATAATAGCTTAAAAGTAATATACTTAATGCTATAATTCTCTGCATTTTTCTGCATTATTCTTTTGTTGATTGCCTACTTTGGTTTACCTTTCTATCCATGCAAAGGTAGCGTCCTGAATGCTGATGATAGAAAACTTGGTGCTCCCCTAGGCTGTAATTCTATGGTAGCAAATATTGGAGCTGGTCTGTAATTTGTGGTGTACAGTAACTGCAATAATGCTACAATACCTGTCGGTAAAAGAGTGGAAGGAACATAATGCAGATAATAACTATTCATTTCATTATTTTTTAATTTGCTCTTTTTTCTAATATGTAATGTATGAAATACTTTAACTGTTTCAGGACATTTATGTAAAGATTCTTATTTATAATAATACATTTATATAATCTTCACTAGGATTTCTCAAAAGCAGACATAATTTTCTAAAAAAAAATCATTAAAATGCTGTCATTTTACATTTTATATTTTCAGGTACTTATACTAATAAGATGCAGGTATTATGTACATATTCTTTTAATCAGACTTACTCTCTGACATTTTCAAATGAGTTGTATTAAGAGAAATGTTGTTTATTCCTATATTTCTTTTTCTATTTTTTTGCACTGAGAGTTTACATGCTTTCAGCTTTACTTTCTCTTATTTTCTATTAGAAGGCAGGAGTGGTCCAGAGTATGCTCACAAGCATAGGAGGAGAGAGCTTCTAAAAGTCTAAAAGTCAAAATATCATCTGCAACTAATACGACAGGAACTCACAGGAACTCCCTTAACAGAGAGCACTTCTGGGACTAGAACTGTTGCATGACACTGTATGGTAATTTATGTCTGGGAACAGCCACTGGGATGTATCTAGCATATAAGTGATGGACAGTAATAAGTGAGGATTTGTATCTGGAGCATTACCAGAGCTTCACGGTTTGAAGGATTTCAGGTGCGTTACACAGCCCATCAGGGAAAAGTGCTGTAAAGTAGGTCAGGTGCCGGGAGGAGAGAGAGGGGAAGCAGTGAAGAAATCATCGGTTCTTACAGATATTAGCACATTGTGATTTCATCAGCTACTGTGAAGCTATAACACAGACTTGATGAAGTCTGCCAAAAATATTTTGTTCATGCAGTTATGAGTGACTCAGTCTCCTCCCGACAGTTGTTATGTCTGGCTGCAACATCTTCTAAGTGGTAATGAGCCATGTGTGAAAGCGTCAATATAATTTGTATGTGAATGCTAAGTAACACGTTTCAAACACTTGGTTGTATAAAAGCGTATATCAACAAACTTGAACTGCTATATGATGGTTACCTGTCTTTTCCAATTTATATCACATAGGTGTTCTATATTAAATGTAAATACTGTGTCCACGAAGAGAATCTACTGAGCAAGAAAATCAGTCCAATTCCTCTCTAGATCACCTTCCTTGCCAATAATTCGTAGGTGCTGCTGGCATTCATTCTGAATGTTTAAAAAAGATGAGGAAAAAAAAAAAAGATCATGATAATTTTTAATGATAATGTTAATTTTCATGTTCCTTAGAAATAGATTCTCCACTCACCACAAACTTCAATCATATATCTGCTTTTACTTATCTTTATAGACCTCTCCATGTGCACACAAACACTCACATAGCTGCACATATTCATCTTCGAATACAACTTACATACAGCTGAGGTAATATAAGCATCCTTACATAGGCAATGATTCCTGAAAGAAATAAAGGAATGTTGCACATTAAGTGTAGAAACTGAATGCAACAAGAATTCTAAAAAAGATCTCTTCGTACTCCTTTACTGTTAGTTCCTAAATGCCTCCTAAAATCGCTTTTTAAAAGCCAGCTTCCCCAAACTTAAACTCCCAAGTCGTATTTCCCTTGTGTCACTACCAAAATATCACATTGCTTTTCTTTCTTAGCTGAAGAAGATTACTTCACTAAGGCGACTAACACCTTAGCAGATCAGTGTGAGTGTGTAGAAATGTCTGTATAATGGAAATGTCTTTGCATATCCCCGCTTCTGACAGAATACCTGGAAGTTCATAGAAAAATGACACTAATAAAGACCACTAAAGGCATTTATCTGGCTTTTCTAAGAGCTGCTGTTAGTACTTGTCTTTTTGCGCAAGGTTAGCCATCCACAATAGCCAGCTGCTGTCGTAAATACATTTGTCGTCTTCGTTTCCTTTTGGTGTACACGCTCCAAGAAACTGGATTTTTTTTAATAGAATCATAGAATCATAGAACAATAGAGTGCTTAAGGTTGGAAGGGACCTCTAGAGGTCACCTAGACCAACACCCCTGCACACGCAGGGTCACCTAGAGCACGTGGCACAGGACTGTGTCCAAGTGGGTTTTGAAGATCTCCAGAGAAGGAGACTCCACAATCTTTCTGGGCAGCCTGTTCCAGTGCTCTGTCACCCTCACTGTCAAGAAATTTTTCCTTAAGTTCCTGTGGAACTTTTGATGCTTTAGTTTCCGGCCATTTCCTCTAGTTCTGTCGGTGGTCACCAGTGAAAAGAGGCCAGCACCATCCTCCTCACTGCCTCCCTTGAGGTACTTATAGTTACTGATCAAGTCTCCTCTCAGCCTTCTCTTCTCCAGGCTGAACAGGCCCAGCTCCCTCAGACTCTCCTCACAGGGCAGATGTTCCAGGCCTCTGATCATCCTCGTAGCCCTGCGCTGGACTCTCCTCAGCAGCTCCACATCCCTCTTGTACTGTGGACCCCAGAACTGGACACAATACTCCAGATGCGGCCTCACCAGGGCTGCCCAGAGAGGCTGTGGAGTCTCCTTCTCTGGCCCAGTTGTCCAGTGTGTCCAGGTCCCTCTGGATGGCAGCGCAGCCCTCTGGGGTATCAGCTACTCCTCGCAGTTTGGTATCATCAGCAAACTTGCTGAGGGAGCACTCTGTGCCTTCATCTAGGTCATTGATGAATAAATTGAACAGGACTAGACCAAGGACTGACCCCTGGGGGACACCACTAGCTACAGGCCTCCAACTAGACTCTGCACCATTGATCACCACCCTCTGAGCTCTGCCATCCAGCCAGTTCCTAATCCACCTTATTCGTCATTTTAACATGATCATATTTATAGATAAGGGGTTGCATACATAACAAATAAAACAAGAATCTTAATGGAAAAAAAAAAAAGTAAATTTATCTCAGGACAATTGCAAGGGTGCAGCTGACTTGAGTTTAAATAGTTTTACAGATTTAAATTTGTCCTTCTCACAGTGATCCTCAAGTCCACCACCGAATGCACACAGGAAGGCATTCTGTGAAACAGGTAAGAGAGTTCTTTTACACAAAGAGAAGAACGGTTTCCAGATGAGCAAACCTCTCCACTGCAATAAATGAAGAAAAGGCATTAGTTTGTACAGTGATGAAGATATGACAAAACATTCAAGAAAATCATCCTAAACCTGCCAAGAAGCTGGTCAAATCATCCCCAGGGCTGTGGTGTTGAAGGTGAGATTCCAGCAGTGCTGAGGTGCCTGGTCAACTTCTCTATTCATATAGACTTATCTTTGGCTTGTTCGTAAATGCTAATGCAAAGCATGTCTTTCCATAGCTTTGCTTAAAACTCCAAAATCCTAGAAGGGAACAGGAATTCAAGCAAGCCTTTTTCCACAGTCTTTTCTATTGACTCTTTTTATAAAGCTTCAAACTTAGCATAGTATAGCCAGGAGTGGCCTGCACATGAATACAGCAGATGCTAGGCGAGCAAACAGTAGTGCTGGGCTCTCTCTCAGGGTTCATGTGGGTTTCACACTAGATCGTTGAGCCAGTGATCTTTTGTTTTTGACTGAGAATGATTCCACATAGTTTACTTGCAGAAGTGTGAGTGCTGAAGCATGGGGCATACTGCTCCTTAGCATATAGCCCTCAGACAAAGTCATCCAAAGCAATAAGCTGAATGATATGACCTTCAATTAGAAAAGCTGGAACAACTGTGCCAATAATTGTTATAGTCAAAATCATCTCTTAAATTCCTTTTATAATAGTCCTTTCAATACAGGGTGTGAAATGTCATTGGCTCTGCAAAGCTGAGTATCCCACTGATGCAACAATTTCATTAAATCCTTAATAATCCCTTAAAATGAGCAATGATTAATCTATTCATTCCTAAGCCTTGTTGTTAAACGCAGTGATAGACATCATGTTCTTTCACTGTTAACAAGTGTTAATTCTTGGGCATAGTGACAAGTTTCATTTGTCAGTGTTCCTGCAATTTTCCACAGAGTTGCCACTCTT
>NW_010577444.1:158086-178112 GCF_000705375.1 Tinamus guttatus | reverse complement strand
GTAGGGAAAAGAGAGGTAAACAGATTTCTAGGTAAATTTATTTATTGGCCTAATAGCATACATCTCTGTGGTTTGGAAAACCATTGCAATTGTTTAGCTCTTAAATTCTTGAAAGAGAATTAATGACTTGTTGAAAATACACTAAAGAAGTAAACATAACATGCCACTACCATTTTCACTTTTTTTTTTTGAAAAAGAATGAAATTAGAGAAAAGCTTTTAAAGAAAGCTTATTAATTTCCCCTCTGTGTCTTCCTGTTAACACTTGTGACTTCTCATAAAGATTGCCTGTGTTTTTTCGTATTTCAGTTGTATAACAGAATGTCAAAAAAAAAAAAAAACTCCCCCCAAACTCCCCCAAAAAGGAGAAAAAGGAAAAAAGAAAGAAAATAAAAGCAAAGAAAAAGAAAAGATGTATAGGACAATTTTCTAGGGGAAAATCTCCAACTTTCCAGCTGGCTCACCATGTCTTGGCTTCATTTCCAGCAATGCCACAGGCTGCTTCAGTTTGCACAGAAAAATTACAGGTTGCTTCTTCTCTGATTATTCTGCTACTCTTTTGGGCTGTGAAAGTCACTCAAGTGTGGTGAAATGGAGAGGCCTGCATGAGAAGACTGTTACAGACACATTAATGTATCTGTCGGTTGCTCTCTTCAGAGGTGCAGAGAAGATTCTATCCCTAATCGATGCTCTTCAGCAAATATTTAAGTGGGTTTCTCTTAAAGCAGTGCAGAAGAGTAACATATCACATAGCTGTGCAGAATTCTAACACACACAAAAAAGGTGAAAAAACAGCCCATGCATGAAACATAAAAATACCCTTACTCAAGTATTTCAGAATGCATACATACATACATGTACATGATAATGAGTTTGAAATGAAGAAACTCCCAAAAGAAAATAATTGTTTTGCCCAAAAGATGGTCTGGGAAAAAGGAATCTTAATAATTAGGTACCACTATGTAAACTCTTAGAGACCTCACACCCATCATGATGCCTTGATTCTAGTATCAGAATTAAAGGGAGAAAATATGAAGTTGGATATGCCTTTCTGCAAGTCAGTTGAATCTTTTCCTGCAGCTGGAATATTTATAAGTTACTGCTGCAGTGTGAAATGCCTGGTGCCAAAAAATATGTGTAGTTTTGTGGCTCTCATCACACCTTACGTTCAACCCTTGGGGTTTAATTGCAAGCTGCTGCTTCTCTGATTATTTCTGTAGCTTTGGTGGGGATGTGATAATTTCTCAGGCTTGGTGATCTGAAGAGGCTGCTCAGTGATAGGTTTTATCTATCCTGACATGTGTAGGGTTTATCTCTTTTACCAGGCTACCTCCTTTCATGAAACTTGTAGGAACTTAATTATCTTAGAGACCTTTATTTCTGTCTGATATCGGCCAACAGGTTTCAAATTTAAGCCAGAAGAAAGAGATCCACATAAGTACAGATATTGGTCAAAAGCATGATTGTATAAGTGTATATTTCATCAAAAGCCAGTCTGAAAGCCATACAATGTTAAGATTTCAGAGTTTATGGTTTCTAATTGCATTACATAAGTTTTGATGTCTTAAATGACTTTAATTTCTGACTTCTCATGCAAAGCTGCACCATGCAAAGCCCTGACAGTTTGATACTGTTCTCTAAAACTACATCAGACTATTTTTTATGAAGCCATAACAGTGGATAGTGCTTCTACATGATCAAAGGCTTGCTGATTTGACCCATATCTATTTGATATAAATATTTTTCTTCTACCTTTCTTTTGACTTTGAGAGATTTTCAAGTCATTTTGCAGACAATGGTTAAATCTTACACAGATATGTGAAGTATTTTACTTCCAGTCTTACAAATGACAAAACAAAATGAAAGGCAAAGCCATGAGCAGAAATTCTGTTTTGGCTACCATTGAACTGGGGTAAAAGATGGCTTGATACTTGCACCACATTATTGATGTCTCAGGTCAGCTAACAAAAGTGCGTGTGCAGTTACTAAACTAGACTGGATTTATTGCATAATTACATGGACAGTCATTCCAGAATAACTAAGGGGAAGGTAACCTCTGAGAGGGAGTCAGTGTTAAGCACTTGTAGGTGGAAAGGGAACGTTAGACTCCTAAATGGTCTAAGCTGTAACAGAGCAGGGTGTCTGACCACAGCCTCAACTTCTCTCAGGGGCAGCAAAAACCCAGGAGACCGTGATTTAAACTAATTGGCAGAGTAACTGAGCACATTATTCAATTATTTTCCACAGTAATTCAAGTGCTTTTTTACATTTTGTAAGCGCATTGACACACTTAAATAGAGAATCTTGTTTTTAATTGGAATCTGAGTAAAGGAAGTCTTCTTAAGGATCTATTACAATTTCTAGAAACTAATTTTACTCCTTAAAAGCTGAAAAGTATTGCAAAATAAAAAAGGGAAACTCTAAATTCCAGCAATATTATTTTGAACAATTATTTTAGAAAATAAAAATTGGAAAAACTAAGCCATCATAAGATACTCCAAAATCTCTTTTGTTTTACACTTGTAAATACACATAAGAATCACTTCTGCCTTAAACAGCCAGTTAAAATAAATTCCCAGATTATCACAACAAAAAGTTGTCATGATATGGGACTGGTCAGCACAACGTGGCATCTGTAAGAATAGACATTTAGGTAGCTATTCTTATATTTCGCTCTAAGTCCTGACAAGTTTAAGCCATATTGTGATCCAGTTAGTCATGCTGATTAAAACTTTTCTGTGGGCATAATCCCATTGATTAACCAGGATGACTCACTGAGTAACATTCTATTTAATATGAGTAATGAACCAGAATTGGACTCTTTTGGAAAAAAAAAATATTTGCTTTAAAGAACTCATAGTCCCATTCTCTTTAAGAATTATATCACCACATTCATGCTGGCCTGCAGTCCACCTACGCTGGCCATATAAAAGGAATATAATTTAGTTCAGTGTTTTTCCATTTAATGCTTGAACCTTAGATAAAAATGACAACAAAAGAAAATATTTTTGAGTTTTTAAAGAAAATAAATGTATAGGCACTATATGTAATAATAAGTATGTTATTAAAAATAAAAACAGAACTCAGTAAAAGCCACAAAATGAATGGTTAAGACTTCAGTTACTATTTTTTTAAAGAAAAACATGCTCACAAAAGCTTCCATCTAAAAGAAATAATAGACTAAGTGAACACAGTAGGAAAGATCCCTATATATATATATTTAAAAGCTAGCTTTATTTAGAGATTTGTTATTAAAGATGAACATTCACTGAGCCTTAAAATGCAACACTTCAGGAAACTGCTTATTTCTTTGTCTATTGACTTCTGAATGAAAATCTGTCAAACATAATGAAATATTTGTTTAAAACCTCAATTTATTTGCTGTACAGGTTTCCTTGTGCTTATCTATATCTCTAATTATCCTTCTTTTGAATTTGCTGAATTATCATAACAGAAAACCTATTCGTTACTTGTGTAGTGTTATCTTTCAGTAATCTGTCTCCTCCTGAGTTACCATATATGCATATTATGCTTTTTTTCTCCGCTGCCTTTATAATAGCCTTTTCCTGCAGTACTTCACACACTGAAGATACGTAACAATATTTTGAATATTATCATGCTTCTGTTATGAATAACACTGCAGGAGCTGCACTCCTAAGTCCATGTCAGCTTAAGCCTACTCCTTTATGTAGCCCTGCCAACAATGTCCTGAGATCACCCATAACTATACAGATCTGTTCAAGATCTGTCTTTGATGAGCAGATGGTCAGTGAGCTCTTCTGTGGCAGGTTCTGGTGTGTATGTGTATGAGCTCACAGCATTCCCATCCTAGCCCCAATCCTCATGCGTTGGAAGTGTCATAGTACCTCCATGCTCACGCCTCATTCCAGGTACTATGCTCATTCCAAATCGTTGCTTTCACCAATTGCATAAAAAAATAAAATCCATTAGCAAGAGTTATCATAATCAGGACTATTGATTTTTTCTCCCCATTGAGTTAAGCCAATACGAAGTTCCATCCGGCCTCTCCTCCATCATATACTCACCTACTTTCCTTGCACAAAAGTTATTGTTCATGCAGTCTCCCTTCACGTATGCAGCACCGTTTGTGAGGAGCGTGTCATAAGCCAGACTATATCAAAACTGCAGGCATGCTGCACAGGCATTTGCATGTACATATATATTTTAGAAGCTTGCTTTTTGACTGGTTAGGGCATCCTCAAAGTTGGCAGCAGGCTGTTGCTGTTGTCATGGCATCCGGGTGCCAACATACCTTAGGATGACCTAGTTGCAGGGCTTTTCCTGGAGCAAGGTTAGGGCATCTCCAGGATACAGTAGAGCAGAATTTCTCCTCTGATGCAAATCTTTTGGCCTGCTGTTCAGGCTTCTGCCAGGGCCAGGAGGTTTTGGATCACGACTTTGCAACCCATTCTCTGTTTCTACCTCTCTCTGTGGCATCAAGACCGAACTTGGAAACAGGCAGTTACCAAGATCAATGTGTGCAAACAGGTGTTCAGGATTAATATTATGCACCGCCAGGGAGTATGTGAAAATCTGCAGATGAAAATTAAATAGTATAAATCCCTCATGGTTCATAAAAGAAATACGGGCTCAAAAGTGAAAGCCTCTATATTTTTGATGACAAACTCTTCTACTGAATAGTGGAAATAGAACAGGGACCTTTTTCAATGTTGGGTTTCTGTTTACACTGCCAGACTAGAATGATAACGCTTACTTTTGCATAAGAGTTGAGTGGCTTGAAAACTAACTTAGGCTCTAACACTACTTTCCACTGCAGAAGAGTAGACTGCGTAGGCATAGCCTAGATCATAAGCCTAGAGTCCAGCTATCCACAAAGTTTCAAAGGTGACTTGAGAAACCCAAATCTCCTCCTTCTACCAAAATGGTACTCCTTATTTTAGAAGGAGAAGAAAAGGAAAATGTAGAGCTGGCAAATAACTTCTTAAGATGTGTTTTTTCAACAGGTGAGTAACATGATGTATTTCTCCAGCTTCATCAAGGTGACATAATTAGTTAGTAACTGAGTCAGAACTGACTCTGTGGACTTATTTGGCTAACAGGCCTGTCTCTTCACAACTTGATGTTATACTACCAAACTGCAAAGAGAGAATATGAAAAAAAAAGAAAAGACTTTCATTCTGTCTCAAATTTATTCACTGTACAGCAGAGTTTTCTTCAGTGATAGTGATTAGCCTTCAAGATGTAAAGCATATGCATTTCAAAGACAATTAATTTTGATTCAGAGCTGTTCAGCTAGGTAAAGGATATGTATGCTGCAGAGTGGGGTTTTTTTTTTTGTTATTTTATGGAAAAGTTTAACTTCAAAGGGTCTTATTTGGCTTCAATGTTCTAAGCCCATTAATGTCACTTCAAGGATACTGAACATGCGTCTGACTTTCAGACTCCCAAGTAGCATAAAATAATTTCTGATCTCTCTACTTGGCTATGAAAGACAGATATCTTTCCAAACCATTCTCTTTACCTGAATATGAAAAAAAAAACAACCTTAGGAGAGTACGAATATTATTTCAAAATTTTAAAAGTAGAATAAGGACTGTATTTACCCTCTTAAATGTCAAAACTTCTTAAATGGAATATCTTTTAAGATGGGGGGGATATTTTGTATTCTAGACAAACAGAGATATTGATTTTTTTAATGAATTTGAACTAAGTTCTGTTAGCTCACAGCAATGTTCTCTGAAAGATGACCTGACTATCCAAAATCAGAAATAATTAATTGTTAAGATATCTTCAGATAAAATAAAATCTATGGAAGTCTATCTTTCAGTGATTCTTATTGGTGGAACACGGCCACTTATTTGTGAGACTGAAGGCATACCAGATATACAGTTCTGTTCTGTTTGGATCAACATATGATATGAAGAAAAATAAACATATATATTATCAACATACCAGGTCTATATAAAGATGTTTAGGGTGGTCATGAAAATCAAAAACTCTTGAATAATAGTTCAGTCACCCCTGCAAACAACTAGCATAATCTGTTTGCTTAAATTCTCTTTTTAGACTACAAAATATAAGACATCCTCTCCTTGGAATGCCCTACTTCTCAGGTATATTTTTCTGAATTTTATACCATATTAATAACTAAAGTCATTTAACTAGATGAAACATTTCAGGGCAAATAATGCATTTTAATTACTATTAGCCTACCATCTTGTGTTACTCAACATAATACGCCTCACAAGACACATCTGAAAGATTTGCAGATAAAATGAGAGATTCTGACATTTAGTTCTTGAAGGTGATACTTCATCCCATCCTTCAGACAATGTCTGAAAAAGTGTTAATTATGAGTAGATTATGCCAAGTTATCTTCAAAGATTTCAAACAATATGGTTTACTGAAAAATTGATAAACCCTGAGAGTATTTTAGTTGAACTGACCATTTTTCCAAAAGTCTTGATTTAGCTTAATATTCATGTTACTCAAGAAGGCACAAATCTGACAAACACATGAAAATTGACCATATTTGTATGTATTTAAATAGTTATTTAGAGCCAATATTAACACCTCTACTTGAAAGACCCAAGTTAATTGGCAATATGAAAGAGAATTAATACAGAGAAGTGATAATCAAAAGAAAAAAACTGTCTTTATATTTAAGGCTATGCAGCTTCTAAATATGTATTTAGGAGTTTAAATTAAAAAAAAAGTTCCTAGAATTTTTAGTTTAACTTCCATAAAGGTTTAGAGCTGCTCCCATCCCTAAAAAAATACAAGGTATTAATGTTTAAATATAGGTTTAGGAATTTAAGAACTCTGGTTTCAAAAATATTAATCTAAAGCTGTAATTTTTATTGATATTTCTATTGTCCAGGCTGCAATTACAGCTCTTTAGCCTTTATCATTGAAACCTTACCAGAACATTAGTAAATAATGCTGAGGTATTATACTTGTGAAGGTGTGTCTCAGTGCTGGAAAATGAAAAGCTGGGTTGTGAAAGGAAGGTATAGGGATCTTGTGAAAAGTGGAGCACAGAAGTAGGAGTGCCGCTAGACTCAGAACTTCAAGATAGGGCAATAGACTGAATTTAAATTCAACATCAGGATTAGGAATTTATTGTCTTTTTAAAAATAGATTAAACAGAAACATTCTCCGTCCTTGTAAGAGACCCCTGCATTTTGAGATAGTAGGTCTTGAAATATAGAAATAAATACATGCCAAAAGAAACAAGTATTTTTCATCTTTACAGTTATTGTTGCTATTCCTGGATCCCTTGCAAAGGTTTGCAACACAATAGTGTTGACTATTATATCTGGTTTGTTAATGGTTTACACTTCAAAAGTTGTGAGAAATTAATTATTCTGACTGAGTAATAATTCTCAATTAAAGCACAGAACTTCAAGTAACAACACTGGGTAAGATCAAATCTCATATTCAGTAATCTAAATTTGGTAGAGTCTGAGCAAGGTGATCTAGCTTGTTTTAATTACTTAACCCCTCAAAAACTGCAACATTGAACATCCAGTTGAGAGAGCAATTAATGTCTGCAACAAATTATGTCAATATTCCATTATGTTTTATTCATGTACAACTTCATATAGTGTAATTAGAGATTAAGGACTCCTAACTCTGCCATTATTTACACCCTGCACATGGTACACCTGGATGGCTAATTCGAACCACAAAAATGAAGATATAAAGTCTTCTTATTTCAATTACCTGAAGATGATCTGTTGCTTACAGTTCATATGTGCATAGGGGAAGAGATGTCAGACACCCTGCAGCATGGCATGGTATGCTGAATAAAAATCAGAGAAGGCATGAGAAACGTTAACTTCCACAGAATATAAATACACCAATCATTATAAACTGGAAATATTAAAAGACAAACTACAGGAGAGAAAATTAAGAGCTTATCATTTTTAAATTGAAATTATGACATGCAGCTCATATCTTCAGTTTTACTTAACCTTGTGGTATTTGCAATTTGAACTCAATCACTAAGCTGATTGTTTTATAGACTTTCCATGTAAGTAGCAAAAACAGAGATTTCAGCTGACAGCTTGATATACTTAGCAGTCCTTCTGACCAACGCTGACAATTAAGGATTAGCTACAATCATTATTAGCAGGGATACTACAATAGCTCCTGTGAGCTTCATCTAACACATTCATTACAGAAAGAAATGTAACAGCATAATGCCAAATTCGGCGCTTTTGCCAAATGGCTTGGAGGGTAATTGGTCAAGATATTTGAGCAGGTAAATAGGTTTTTGTGAATGAAGAGCATGTTTATTAAATGTGTCAAATGATTTGCCAAAGATCATACTGTTATTTCAAATATCCATATTGACCACTTACAGGAAAAACAACACTTCCAGTAATGATAAACTTGTGCTTGAGTATGAGTTATTTTTGTGGAGAACTCTACTTAACATGTAGACCCCTGACCACTTAGCATTTGCTTTTACTTCTTACTGTTCTTTGTAAGCCTGGCAAGTGAGAATGCCATGTTCCTATCAAAACAGTACTGTTTTGATGTACAGAGGAAAAAGGTATAGCAAATGTTAATCATTTTAACTCAAGTCGAATTTTTATGTGCTAATTTAGTTTGTCTGGCATTATAGCACTGGTGACACTTAAGAATCAGATAAACATATTTTCCAATTGGTTTTATATTTCTGCAAGCTTTTTAATCTTAATTGTGATATGAACTGAGATACACATTTATCTACTCCAGTGTTTGACACTTACTTGATTACCATTGGCTAGTTGCAAGGAAAGACTCTCAGGTCAGTGACATTTTTCTGAAGTTAGATAGGTCTAGGGTGCCTCTGGTCCATAATCAGAGCTCTCTAGCACTATAGTAAAGCATACAATCGCTCTTCTACTTACAATTTTTCCTCTCTTCAATGTTTCATTCACTGTCTACCTGTATTCAAACTGAAAGAAATCACATACATCAACACTGGAGATAATCCAGATGCTTATTACGAATTACCTATCCTTTATGGCTGTAGGAGGAATGAAGCCTTGATTTTTACTAAGAGGTACCTGAATCTGAATAAAGGGCAAGTTGCAACTGAAGACTGTGCTTTAGTGAGGACTTGGATGGTATCTTCCTCAGGTATGGGCTAAGTGTAGTCTACCAAATAGGACAGATAAACACCCTCTGTGTGTATAAAACTGTCTTCTCTCTCTCCTGTACCTGATGGCTATTTAAAAGACCAAAGTGTCCTTGAAATGTTTACTTGCTTTTAAATGTAAGTAACATTAGCTAATTGATTCAAAAATCATGTGGAAACTGGATAAGAGGCAGATAGATGTTCATAAATATATATACAGAGTAATTACAGATAACATGCAGTCTTAGCTAGCAGTGCCCCCCAGGGGTCAGTCCTCGGTCCAGTCCTGTTCAATTTATTCATCAATGACCTGGATGAAGGCACAGAGTGCTCCCTCAGCAAGTTTGCTGATGATACCAAACTGCGAGGAGTAGCTGATACCCCAGAGGGCTGCGCTGCCATTCAGAGGGACCTGGCCAGACTGGACAATTAGGCGGTGAAAAACGTCATGAAATTCAACAAAGCCAAGTGCAAGGTTCTGCACCTGGGGAGAAATAACCCTAGACACCAGTAGAGGCTGGGGACTGACCTTCTGGAGAGTAGCTCTGCAGAGAAGGACCTGGGGGTCATGGGGGGTGACAAAGTGACCATGAGGCAGCTCTCCAGCAGATCGAGGGAGGTGATCCTGCCCCTCTACTCAGCCTTGGTGAGGCTGCATCTGGAGTATTGTGTCCAGTTCTGGGCTCCACAGTATAAGAGGGACATTGGACTGCTGGAGAGAGTCCAGTGCAAAGCGACGGGGATCTGGAGCGTCTGCTGTATGGGTGGCGCCTGAAAGAGATGGGCTTGTTCAGCCTGGAGAGGGGAAGGCTGAGAGGGGACCTGATCCGTGTCTATAAATATCTTAAGGGAGGGAGTGAGGAGGATGGGGCCAGCCTCTTTTCAGTGGTGGCGATAGGCCAAGAGGAAATGGCCAGAAACTGAAGCATCAAAAGTTCCACGGGAACTTAAGGAAAAATTTCTTAACAATGAGGGTGACAGAGCACTGGAACAGGCTGACCAGAGAGCTTGTGAAATCTCCTTCTCTGGAGATCTTCAAAACCCACCTGGATGCAGTCCTGTGCCACATGCTCAAGGTGACCCTGCATGTGCAGGAGGGTCAGACTAGATGATCTCTAGATATCTCTTCCAGCCTTAATGATTTTATGATTTATGATTAACAAACTAGTCAACAATATAACAGGCATCTTTTTCAAATGTAGGTATAGATAAGAATTACTTTTAACTGTGCTATAATATCACCCATAGACTTTACCAGTAGTTTTGATCAGTTTATACTTAGTAGTCCTCTCTATCTACTCAAGTACCTTCCTTACACTGAACGAAGAAGTAAATGCAGAAACTCTTAACACTTATGTCATGCCAGCATTTGCTCACATTTTAACCCTAAAAGGTGCTTCACGATAAAGTGAAGAGTCCTACAACTGAGTTCTAGAGTTCCAATGGCCAGCAGATTTCCATTGCTTCCTATGGCATGTGGTTCTGCAGTGAACACTCAAAATGTTTTAATCAAAAGCTTCCATAGCTATATTTTGGACATATTATTAGTTGTATCTGATTTAGTGGCTAACTGATTGGTGTCTTTCTGAAAATGGTGGCATTGCACATCTCAAATAAAGAGGAATTGAAAGCAAAAATCTAGATGCCTTGTCAGCAGACACATGAAAAATAATACCATGGTAGGGTCTCATGTGTTTTCAACTGTCTGCTTTTTTTCAAGATCCTTAGTAATCTGACTTTTTTTCTAAGTGCAAAACAATCCACTCTTCTTTTGCTGGGAATATCCGTTGTTGTCTCATTTGTATCTTTTTTGCTTCACTTGAAGTCTTATCCACTCTGCAGAGGAAATTACAGATTATATTCATTATACTCTCTCTTTAACAGGAAGAATTTATCTAGTTTATTTCTCTCAGCTTGTCCTCATGTGTTTTCAGACTATTGAAATTTCTTGTTCCCCTTTAGTTCCACAATGTCCATTCTGTTTTTCAGATTTCTTGCAATTTGCTGAGTAAACTGGGCCACAGAGATGAGCCTTTCTCCAGTACGGACTGGAATGCTAAGGTTACATTGCATATTTAGCTGACTATATTTCTATTTACATATCTATCTGCTCTTGATAACAGAATTCCTTTACTGCTCTGCCTTCAGATTATGATCCAGTATATCTTGCAGTTTCTTTTTGATATGAATTTTGCCTGGCTTTGTCTTGAATAAAATCTCCAACATGAATGACAACATCTGCCCAACAAATAGCTTATTCTTTTTTGCCAAACACACAGCTGATATCATTTTAATGCATCATAACAGTGGGGTGACCTTTCCTTTAAAAATCCTACAATTAAAGGAAGACAATCCTGAAACCTTGTTTAAGAATTTCAGGAAGGTTCTAACTGTTTCCTCTGTATTTCTGTTCCTTTAAAAAATGTTTACAAAGCATAACGGCATTTGCTTGCCATGGAACTAAACAGGTTACAATTTCTCCATTCAAGACCCCCAAACTAAATTGTCTGGTATTGAACAGTGATGTCATCCTGTGACATTTTTGATTCTTCAAAAATATTAATTAGTTTCAAATTAATTCAAAAAGCTCCCTTCATTCAACAGTTTATAATTTGAGCAAAGAAAAGAGGTGAAATATTACCTTGAAAAATGTGTTTAATTCATAGGAGTACAATCACAACATATGAACATCTATCTCCTCTGTTTATAGATCTTACAGAAGAGAATTTTTTAGCTAGATTCTGAAAGTGATTAATGCAGTGGCACAGCAGACTCTTAGAAGAAGTTGCTCCAACATATCAAATGTATCATGGAAGAAAGCACACAGCTATTTGAAGGAAAATTGGCTTGATGGGTGATGCAGACTGGCATTTCCTGGCACAGTGGCAAATAAAAGATGGGATATACGATTGGTTTATAATTAAGGGCTCTAAGATAGGACACCAATAGCTTATAATTACATGTTTGAGTGTACTATTTGTTTCTTCTGAATACTAATGGAACTTTTGTATTTACTTTCTGCAAGAAACTGAGCTAGTGCAATTCCATTCCCCAAATGTTTACAGGGTGCAAACAAACATGCATTGCAAGCATGGCCAAAACAAATTTACTGAAAAGTGTGTGCTGCATAGAAATTTGTCATATTACTATTTCAGACCTTTCTTGTGATCCTCTGCTTTGAGTGCATGTTTGAATCACTTGCAATTTTATAGTTATTTTCTGGTTCTATAGATCATTTCCTTGTTAAAGTGGAGGAAAAAGCCAGAAGATTCTGGATCAACCAACGATTTGTCACCTTTCTGCATTCCTAGGCATCTGTTCCATGCAATCTACTACTTACAGGGTGTCATCTTCTTCACTGAAGCCCAAACCGCAAAAAAGAGATTTCAAAATTTCTTTCTGCTCTCATTCGCTCCTGAATTTTGACATGAGACAATTTTGGGGACTTTTTAAGATGAAAAACAGCTGTTGGAACAGGCAGTTATAAATTAAAGGCTTTATTAAATGTGGAAAACTGAATATCTTAGAGAATCTCATATAGTATACGACCAACTGAATTAAGTCCCTAGTTTAAAACTGACAAGGAAGAACAGAGGTCATCTGAATTTGCTGTCCATTGACTATACTGACCAGCTTTCTGCTGGTTATATTGGGAGCTTAGATGGTATCTATAATAGGTAGTTTACTCAGTCTTAAAATGCATCCTGCTGTTTTGGGCTCCAGTGAAAATAAACCTATGACATTTTCTTTGCTTTTTTCCTACATCTACAGCCACTCTCTCCCACCCTCCTCAGGACTTCTCCATACCCTTAATGTGTTCCGTTCAAAAGCCCCAAGGGGCATCAAGGGAGAAGTGTCACTCTGCCCATTTTGTGTCCCTTTTGCTGGACCTTCAGATATTCCTGGCTATTCTATCAGTAATATGTCCTCTTTGGCTTCCTTGATTATGGCAAGTTCTTCTTGCTTGCTTTTGTACTGTTTATATTTCACCAATATAAAACAGACTGTCTGGAAGAGAATTATTGCATTTTTATCACTGGGATAATTTGTACAGCGCAAGAAGCTTCTTTGATAAATAGATGGGTCTCTGCTTATACTGCATGAAATTTGTGGAAAACAGAAGCAGCACTTCTAGTAGTGTGTTCAATGTTTCTTAAAGTGGTTGATAATCTGATTTTTCCTACTCCAAAAAATCAAAATTAAATCTCCCACCTTCTGTCAAACAGAACTTAATCTTTACAGTGACTTTCAAAGCTGCAGGGTAGTCTTTGTAAATGAATTTCCTTGTTACATGATAAAAATTACACTGCAGTTCTAAAACCTAATTTAAGGTGTATGGACTTTCAATTCCATAAATCATCGGCATGTCCTTCAGCCGAAGTGTGCTCACCACTTCTCACAGACTGCAATATATCATAGAACTATATAAAAGACAAGGTGCAGTAACAGACTCTCTTCGAAATCAAATTCAAGACAGAGCTTATATATACATATTAAAAAAATCCATTCTATTGGGATAATATTATGATATAAAAACTGAAATTCTATCAAAATGACTTATGCTTTCAGATGCTCCTTAGAAGCTGATTTAAGTTAAAGTCAGAGAGACTTCTTAACCTATGTAAATGCCCAAGTACATTAATATAAAATTTGATTTTTTTTTTAACTTTTGCTGATTTGGGGGATTTATTGTCCCTTGTCTTTGTCACGATTCCCTTTCAAATCTTGGATATAACAGAAACAAAGGCCAACATATTTTGTCTTGAGTTATATATATAAATAAAAATAATATATGTAAATATAAATAATCCCTTTACGGCTTAACCTAATTCCAGAGATATGTATCTGAGCTAAGAGTGGACATTGTGCAAGCCGTGTAGTAATTAAATGGCTGCAATTTGCTGTCTAACTAGCAAAACAACTTATTCCTTCTAAAGAAGAAATATTCAGCTTAAGGTTAATGTATGATGCAGCCAGAAGAAATAATGGAAAAGTCCTGAAATGCAATAATGAAATCACTTTCAGTATATGCTTTTGTGTTCATTATCCCTTTCACCCAAGAATTGTTTCAGTGTTCCTTGCTTATTAGTTTTCCATGCTACAGTCTAGTCTTCATTTCTCCCCGTTGCTCTTAGCTTAGACCTTTTCCCTTTTTGGTATGATTTTGTGAGAATGCTGGAATTATTTGTATTAATTTGCAAGTGCTGTTGGTTGGTTATTATATTCCTGACCAAAAGGTAACTAAAGCTAAATTCTGCAGGTATGCAACTTGCAGTATAAGTTGTGAATAGAATTCATCTGCCCAGGACCCTTCATTCTCTTAGATAAAGATTATCTTTGTTCTCCTTTGAAGCAGTGTCTGAGTACATTTGGAATACATTCAAGGTCTCAGATGAGAAAATGTATCTTGAAATTAGATAAAAATTAGTCAGCAGTCTGGAAGATGCATGCCAGATGGAGGAATAAAAATGGTCAGAGGGCAACATATATTTAATGTAGCAATGAAAAGTGGTCAGGAAATACATGTACTTAAAATACGCAGACACTACCAGACTAACACCAATTAAACTTGGAGATAGTACAGGCCACCCAGAACAAGGATGGCCCTAAAGCAGTAAGGCCTGCTGAGAAGCATATGGCTTATAAACTCACTGGGCACGGTTATGTCAGATCCAGAGGTAAGTTAGGTTCTGTACATGGCACCATCGTGTGTGTACCACTGGGATCTTGGCATTTCACCGTAATATAGAGATGCTCAATATATGTTTAGACTATCACTGTCTATATTCTCTGTCTACCACTCTTCTTTTGCATAAGTAAGCACTACTTTGCCTTTTTTTTTTTTTTTTTACTGTATTCAGCAGCTGGACATTGCTCCAAGAGTGGATTCTACTACAAAGTGCAATTCCAAGCATTCATTTGGGTAAAATATAGTTCTTGTAGTATATCTAAGAATGTATGAAATTGAAAATCTCAGCTCTGATATAAGGAAAATCCTTCTACTTTAAAAATATACCTATAGGGAGACTGTAAGAAGACTCTCAAGTGCTATTCACCCCTCAAGTGCTATTTACCACTGACTACAAAGTCACTAGGTTTGGAGCAGATACCTTCTCCCTCTGTATCATTGAATCAATTATTATTTTTTCCTTAAAAAATGCAGTTGTCTCCAAATAGTAACCTCTTACTAGATACTGTACCACTGATTCATCAACCTGTCCTCTTCTCTACTTCTATGTACTGGGATAGGAGTGTAATCCGATTTAGACATCTGGGTTCCCTATACAGCTAGTGGAGGGAAACAGGCACTTTAGAAGAGCATTGCTGTTGCAGTTTGAAGGCAGGCTAATTTGGTAAGAGATAAATCCCCTTGTGTTCCAGTTGATCCTCAGAGGTTAGAGCGATTAGGGGTGGCTGGACTCATCTCTTAATAGGGATACCAAATACTTTGGTAGCTAGCCTGATTCTGGCAGCACCAAGTTCATAAACAATCAGTCGACTGTAAGTCTGATCGCCTTCAATCAAGGAGTCGAGTTCACAAATAGTATGATTTATTGAATTGCAACATTTACAAAGCAGTTTGGGGATGTCAGTACAGGAAATTCTCTACTACAGAATGGGATTCTTAGCTAGCTCTAATGTACAAATGCACAATCATGACTCACCCAAGAAGATGAAAAGGGGCTCTCAGTCTCAAGGAGTCTCCTCAAGCGATATCCTGACCCGAAGGAAGGAAGGGGCTTCAGCCCATCAACCGATCCAGAGGTTACGATGTCGTCTTCCCTCTTCTTTTTTTTCACATTTAGGTGGGGTTTGAGTGACTACAGTCATACTTACTGTTGTTATCAATTGGTGAAAAAATCTCTCGCTTTCATTTAAAGGCATAGCCATTGAAAATCTAGAGAGCATGCTCAGTGAGGAGTGATTGTGCCTTGGAGGTGGGTAACTTTTGGGATGGAGGAGTGCAATGGAATTATAATGATCTCATAATGAGTAAAGTTCAAGCAAAGTTCATCTGAAAGAAGTGGTTTGCCACTCTTGCTGGCTCAGCACCTGACATCTTATTGTATATTTCCGTCTGGAGAGGTACCATGTGGCTTGTCAGCAGCCCAGCACAGGAAGTACAGCAGTTTGGACACAGCTTCTTCACTCCACTCCACCCTCTGTTACTCCTCTTTGCAGCTCTTGGAGGGCCCATTGCAGTCGTGGAGGAGCAGAGACCATGCCTACCAGACCATCCTGGAAGTGGCAACTGTGTTATCATCCCAAGCAAGCTTCTGCAATGCCAGAACTTCTGTTAGGCACTAGTTTTTCTCTGAGTTCCCACTTTTCAAGCAATTATTCCACAATTACATTCCATTCATAAAATCAGAGGAGTGGAATTTTAGTAGAATTCCACTCTGCAATTAAGAGACACAGAATGGAGTTCCTTTGATCGGAGGTAAGTATCTACATTTTATAAACTCTGCATCTGATCTAGTTGTCTAGCATAATCTGTGGAGAAGAGTAGGTACTTCCATCTCTGCTAATGGAACAGATGAACAGGGTGTAATAAATGCCTTTTCATCTCACTCAATTATTAACAGAGATAGTAGGCACCTACCACAGATGATACCTGACATAAACACCTTCTAACCGGATTACTAAAATGGATTTATATCTTAACTGAACCTAAGCTCCTATCTTTGACATTTCAGCTAAGCCAAATCCTGAATGTAGGTGAGATGAATGTGTGCTTATGTGCTTCCCCATTCATGTCTCATATTTGTTGATGTTTATCTATTTAATTATTTGCTTCCTACTCCTGTTTGTTTGAGCATCTGTTTGTTGTTGAAAGACGTTGATGTGCTCAGAATAAAAGTTACCAAGAAAACAAGTGTTTCCAATACTTTAGATAGCAGTCTAAATTCTAACTAGGAATGCAGATTATAAAGTACTTGAGACAGAAATATCCTTCTCTCTTTACACCCAGGGATTTCTAGCACCCTGTTACACTTTGTCCGCCTACTGTTAACTCTCTTCAGTGTGTTCACCCTCATTTTATTATCTTCAAAAAATTTGAGTAGACAGAGAGAGCATGTCTTCTTTAAATGATTGTAAATGTGATGCATACATTCCTTCTGAACTCTACAGCCCAGGGGAAAATACCCTCATATGGTTCTCCTGTGCGGATTACATTGCTGATGTCTTTTGTGGTTTACTTGTAATGTTTGTATTGTTTATAAACAATGAAATCAAAACCAGCACACCCAGTACCCAGTATAAGCATTGAGGCGGAGGATGAATGTGTTTGATCGCAGCAGCTCTGCTTCATATTATAGCCTAGTCTGGGGCCCATCCTACAACCCAGGAGCAGCATCCTGAACCTTTGGATTGCATCTAGCAGTGCGAACCAATGACCAACCTGAAAACACTCAGCACATCAGCTAAAATAGTCAGACCCAAACCCGATAGTTCTGTGAAAAACCAATACTTTTTAATGCATCAATTTATGAATAACTATGCTTATAATGATGACAAAAAGCTACATTCAAAGCTTCTGTGATATTAGGAACAAATTATTCATCTGCCAGGTGGAGGAAAAGAACATTAAGTGTTTTCCTTACATTAAATATGGTTAGTTTGAACTGCCTTTGTTAAACCTCTTTGTTATGACATAACATGTTGAGGTTAATGAAATAAATAATGAAAGAATAATGAAAACAATAATGAAAATGTTAAGCAAATAAGTTAGATATTTTCTTTATAACATTGACCAAACAGAAATGCAGTCAGTATGTAAATGCGTCCCACTACTGTTTGTGATGACTGACAAGGACTTTTTAAAATTTTTGTCTGCAGAGAATGAGTGTTTGTGTTTTGAAATATACATATTTCAGGTTCTTTGCAAGGAGCATTTAACTAACCTCTCTGTGCAAATTAAGGAAGTCTATGGGTTTCCCCAAGTATATAGTGACTAAAGAACCACCTGCATTAAATAACTGCGGGTTGATTTACTAGGCTATCATTTTTCTGTTCTATTTCTTGTACTTCATAAATTTTGGATTTGGCTGTTCTTGCCACCTTTAGTCTGTATCAATTGCCATATAAATATATAAAAGATAGTAATGATTTAGTAAAAATATTCAGCCCATTTTTCATGTGATAAGTAGACTTAAAATTACTGTGTTCTCTGAAACCTGAAAACAGAGAAGTAAGATATTTTGTTAATTTCTTCTTGATCATCCATTAAATATCTAAGCAAATAACTCTTGATGCAGAACATACTGATTTACTGTGAAGTAACAGAAAATTTTGCAAAGCTGAGATATGAGATATTACTTGATCATTTTGGACTATTATTACTTTTAGATTTAGCAGTTTGGCAGTGCTAAAATATGGTGATCATTTCCAGCTTTCTTTCCAGGATTTCAAGACAGGCGTGAAATTTAAGGCCTAATTTTGTTCTCTCTCTACGCTGGCATAAATCAGGAAGAATGTCATTTCAATCAATGAAGATGCATCAATATAAAATTAAATGTTGGCCTTGATATCAACCACTGCTTCAAAAACACTCCTCGTAATTTTATTAGTTTTCTTCTCAATATTAGTATTTTTATAGCTTCCAAAAAGCACAGACCATTGTAAAAACATAACCTGGGAGTGTATAGTTTTTTCCTAACATTTTGGAAAATGTTATCTCTCCTGTCAGTTATGCTTTGCATAGTGGTCTTGCACTTGCAGTGGTCTTGCAGAGTGGTTATTTGTCTTGCCAAATCTGAAATTCCAAGCTTATAGTACAGTTCATATGCAGTACTTTACTTTTACAGTCAACTCTAACTAGATCAAGAGCCTAGTATATGATCAGATAGCACATGAGAAAATAAAGAGGGATGGAGGAGAGAAATGTGCAAATAGCAGAAATGTGATCTCCTTCTACAGTTTAGTCTTGAGAATCTTGGTCATTCTGAATTATTCAGGCTTTCTGATGCAAATAAGCCATTATCAACAGTCTCCATCTGCCTTCTACTTGCTTTACTAGGCAGAAATATGTATGTGACAATTTTTTCCAATGGAAAATGAATGTTTTCCTGTCTTCTCCTTTGACTGATCATTGATATTTGCAGTACCACTGATTTTAGCCCCCTCTCCTGATAAAAGATGCCAAGTCTATTGTGTTTTATTGTAGTATTTTTAATCTTCATTATTCAGTCCTCTCTCCTTCAGCAAGCTGGAAGATCTTTAATGCAATTCTGGCCTTTGCTTGTAATACTGTGAACAGATTGGTGTTGTCAGGGAATTACATCCAATCTGTGTTGAGCTTTGAAGAGGAATTGTTTATGATTAGGCGATTTACACTTGAAGTGGGCAGGAGATGGCAAGGCCTATAATTAGAAGGAGGGAAATTTATTTCCCAACAGCATGTTCCTCCCTCTGAGCAGAGCCCTAGAGTCAGAAAAGGGCAGATGTAAACACACTTCTCCTCCAAGCTGGCTGATTCTGCACCTGGGTTTGATTGAGTCTGGGTTATTGCTGCCAGGAACAACAGTTGGACTTCAGCCTGGGCAGGAAAGGAAAATTCTGTCATCACTGTCGTCTTTGCTTAGCTCATCTGCTGTGCTTTCTCAAATATTTTGTTGAAGCACATCTGCCTCTTCTGACCCAGTTGGCCAAAAGAGCATGAACAAGCTGCAGTACAATACCTGTTCTTGAGTATGAGCAGCCACAAGTCATTTGAAGAACAGAAAGGGAATTGACTACTCCGGTCCCTTTACTACTTTTATAGTAAAAATAGCTGTCTAAAACTGAATGAAGAGATAGTTAATGCTCCAATCCTCTTACCAAATTATATTTCTGTATATACCTCCTTCGTTCTTCCCACCTTTAATTCAACTGGTGTAGCAAGGAGTTCTCCGCAATGTGGCTCTGTTTTTTC
>NW_010577444.1:140827-153899 GCF_000705375.1 Tinamus guttatus | reverse complement strand
CTTTTCATCCTTAGTTCACCTTTTATGCTTTTCTTTACATTCGGGTGGAGCTTGAGTGACTAGAGTCATACTTAATATTGTTATTGATTGGTGAAAAAGTTTCTCGCTTTCATTTAAAGGTAGTCAATCGAAAATCTAGAGCGCATGCTCAGCAAGGAGTGGTCGTACCTTGGAGGCGGGTAACTTTTGGGATGGAGGTGTGGTTTTCACATTATAATGAGCAAAGTTCAGGGAAAGTTCATCCAAAAGGAGTGATTTGCCACCTTTGCTGGCTCAGCACCGGACATGTTATCGTATATCTCCCATTAAACAGCCACTGTGCGGCTTAGCAGCAGCCCAGCACAGGGAGTGCAACAGAGTTTGGCCGCGGTGTCTTCACTCCCCTCCATCCTCCGTTACTCCCCTTTGCAGCTGCAAGGAGGGCAGATTGTGCTGCCCAGGGAACCGCGGAGGAGCAGACTCCGAGCCTACCAGCCATCCTGGAAGTGGCAACTGTGTATCACCCCAAGCAAGCTTCTGTAATGCCAAAACTTGGGTTAGGCCCTAGTTCTTCCTCTCAGTTCCTGCTTTCGAACAATTCTTCCACAAACAATTCTTCCCCACTCCCTCAAAGATCAAAATGATTTACAGTAGGGTGTTGCATGACCTTCCCCTCTGAAATTCAGTAGCACATTTCAAGCAGATCATCTAAAGGGAGAAACCTCCTAGAAAAGAACTGACTTCAGTGAGTTCATCTTGGACTCAGACGCCCGTTACTCGAGAATTTAATATTTGCTTCATCTGTATGGTTTTCACAAGAATAGATTAATGAGTGTCTGCTCCACTGCTAGGCACCGTAGAAATGTATATATATACAAGTATATATATATGTAAAGTCATTGTAAGCATTCTCTTCCCATGTGCTCTGAAAGCTCTTAAAAGCCCTTTCTGACCCTTTCATGTTCAGTCATTTGTCTTAAAAAATCAACTGCTTAGTGTGTGCTTGCGTGCTACCAGAAAAGATTGTGAGGCGAAAGCCCTAACTTTAAAGAATAAGTATTATGTTCTGTTTTTCTTTCCAGACTGAAATTAAATTTAGATGGGTGAGGAGGAGATTGGAAGGAAAAAAAAATGATAAGAAAAAAAGGAGCAGTGAAACAAGCGAAGAAATTTGCTTTAAACAAAATGATAAATACAATGACATACAAAGGACAGAATCTACTTGATAGGCATCAAGAAGCAGCAAGACCAGGAAGGAACTTGACATAAAAGAGGAGTTCAACTGGTAGTCAGGAGCCATCTTATGAGGAAAAGGAATATTACTTGGGTAAATAACAGACTGGATGAGGAACATACTGTTTAACAAAAGACAATGAGATATTTGTGAGGATGTTGCATTTGCATTACTGAAAACTAAAAGCTTGAAATATATACAATCTCCTCTTTCTGAATGTTGAAGGACCCCATAATAAGGGCTATTTCTCAGAAAGGGCAGTCCCAATTATTGAATACATACAGATAACAGAGAGCACATTTACAATAATTAAATACGCTTTTCAGTTCAATGATCTTTGCAACAATGATCTAAATCTGCATATAAAAAGGTGGAACACCAACAACAATAAACAATGTGAATGACAAAACTATTCACAATATCTGAAAATGATGGACAGAAGCAAAATAATTAAGAATTCAAATAAAATGAGCATTGACCTTTGAAATGCAATCAACCCACTCTGAATCTAAGACTTGCCAGACAGGCAAATAAAAAACAGGCTTAGTTTTCTAAGTTGCCAGCTACGTGAAATCCCCATTGATATAGCATGAAGTGCAGCTACGATGAGTTTTAGTTGGAAGTATATTTTGAAAAAAAATAAAGACCTTGGGTGTGAAAGATGCAGTAGCTTCATACGTATTGTCATATGCCAGAAACCCAGCAATGATGACATGAGTAATAAAAGGAGTGTGTGTTCAGTTCAGCATCCATATAACTCAGAAGGAATGTGATTCCTTAACAAATTCATTCTGGAGCAACTGAATGAAAGGACATTTTTTGGGTGGCAAGGGAGGTGGGTTTTTATTTGGGGGGAAGGGAGCTGCGGAGGAGGAGGGATGCTTCTTCAAGAGCAAAGGAAGCAAGATATCACAGAGGTTTCCTTGGAACAGGTATGTCACTTGCCACCCTGGACTTACTACAGGGACAAGTGAAGGAAATTATATTTCAATACATGTTAAATTATATTTCAATACATGTTATTAATCAATTTTAAGAAACTTACTTATTCTGTGAAAACAGCCCTTTATTAAATAGAAGTCAAAAGATGCAGTGGTTTAATAAAACACCTACAAATGACAATGAATATCTTCTTGGATCACTTTGTGCTTATGAAGAAAAGATTGTTATTAATGCAAAGCAACAACACATCTAAATGTTTATTACAAGTTCAACATGCAAGAACATACACAAAAGAAATTTTATCAAGGCTATTTCATACTCATTATTTATACCATAGTGTCACTATAGCTTTCTAAAAAAACTATACCTCAAAAAACTGAAAGTGAAATTTGAAGCTATATTTTTCAAGAAGGTTGAAGGAAATTATTTCTAGATGCTAGGCAGGCACTTGTTACAACAAGAAAATTTACAAATTGATAAAACTATATTGATACAAAAAGTGACATTTTTCAATATACAGCAAAAGAACATTAGATTTCTTAGAAGCTAAAGACAAGATTAGATAATTCCACTGAATGAAAAATTGCCTTTGAATTGATGAATAATATGCACAGTAGTATATTATACCTTTATTTCCTCTGTCAGTTCATATATGTGATGGAATAGATCTGGAGCATGCAATCCTGATTTAATGTTATTTCTCGTAGGTAGCTAAAATCATAAATCAATGATTTATTTGCCCCTGAGTAAAATATGTTTAAAATACCATCTGTCTGTGTTGAATGAGGATTTTGAGACAGGAATTATATAACTTTCCTTCTCCAAATTTACACTGTCAATTTGGTTGCCTATTTATATTTTACAATTGTATCCTAATCAGAAAAGCAAAGGAAATTTCTATATTGGATGTTCTGTATTTTCATATAAAGATTCATTTTAATGCTGGAAGCACAGCTCCCACACTACTTCACTGCTGGTGGCATACCACTCTCTTCTGATTTGTTGAGAGAGTATTATAATACAGGTAAAGAGTTCCAGCCAACATATATCTGGCCTGCATCTGGCACACTCTTCAACTGACATGTTTACGTTCTTAAAAGAAAAGCTGATGCTACTCCATTTAAACAGTCTATGCTTTGAGGTGAGACATCCTCCTATCTCTACTGTGTGCTAATCAAGTTAGTGATTAATCTTTACAAATAGATTTTTTTGTTTTCATAAATATGCTGCAACCTCCACTATCTCAACTGATATTTCAAACTAAGAAATGCATCTCTCTGAGGAAATTTAATAAGTGTGTCTTGAAGGAGATTCCTTCTGCTGTCTTTCTAAACGCTGATTCACTTAGTTGCACCTCATCAAGAAATCAAAATTTTAGCTGATTGCTCACAATTCAGTAAACCAGCATTTCTAATTTAAAAAGATCCTGTTTATTATTCTTTAAATCCTGATTATTATTCTTTAAATCATGTGAGGTTATCACACTTACTTTAATCTAGCCTTCCTAAGTAAGTTGGGTGTTTTGTTCTTTTTTAAGTGACTGCGTTTTACAACACAAGCTCATTCTCCTCTACAAATATTACTGTTTTGTTCTGATCCATTCATTTAATTGACAATGGAAAATAATTTTCTAGGATCATAGAATCATAGAATCATAGAATGCTAGAAACAGGGCTATGACAGAAAACCCAAGCCTAAGTTTTAATGGAGCCCCTACCCCATAGTGGGTTGTGGGTAGAAGTCCCCTCTGAGACTGATCTGTGTCATTAAGACCTACTAGTACAATCAAATCTCTGAATGGCTTTTTGTGAGGGGCAGACTGGGGAGATGCTTTTGTGTGCGGGAGCAGTGGGAATGTATGGAGCTCTGTTTGGGGACAGAGCATCCTCTGAGCCAGCTGAGATCATATGGGTCATGTTGGAGGGCAGAGTAACGTTGGCAGTGGGGTGTCTGCTACACACTGCCTGACCGGGAAGAAGAAGCAGGTGAAGACTTCGTCAGACAACTAGAATCAGAGCTATAACTAGACTAGACTCGTGAATTATATTATAAATCAACAAAATCTATTTTCAGATTTTCTGGCAGAAAATTTGTTGTTTCTGGCAGATTTTGTTTCTAGCCCTGCTACTTAAAGGGCTTGGACCTGTCCTGTGGTAACTTGTTTGCTTGATTGGCCCATTGGTCATGTTATAGCTTTGTCTCTGCCAAATCCACTTTTTGCTGTTTCCTGGACTCTATGCGTGGTTCCTTATTCTGGTTCATCACTTGCTGAGCGCAGGGATGCAGATGGACCTGTTATTGATGCCTTGGCATACCTACTATGTTCTGATCCTGTGGGACAGTGTTCCATCATCCTGCAATGGAGTCATCCTCAGCTCCTGGCTCATCCTCTCTAAGCAAGCGGTTGGCTTTTGTTGCTCCCTGACAATATCCATCCCTTGCAGGACTAGTTAATTGAGTTATGTCACCATGTTGCTGTGATTCTGGTGAGACCATAACCCTGCAACCACATGCAAACCTTTAATTCATCCGTTTTTTTTTTTCCATTTGTGATGCAGGCATAAGAATATACACACTTCAAATGGGCACCTAGCTGTGCTAATTTACCAGAAAAAAAGTGTAAGATTCACAATGTATGAGTAGAGGTAATAGATTTATCAGATAAGAGCATAGATTATATCAAATGTTGTGTTCTAAAATGGAGACTGTACAGTACAGAAAAGAAAGAGACTAGACTGAAACTGATGCAGATTTCTCACACTTATGGAAGGGAAACCCTTGGAGAACTCAGCTGCTCTGACTTCACCATCAATCCTCAGTATGCTTCGTATGACTTCCTTAACATCCAGTGCTACTGCCTCTACCTACAGAGCTGGAGTTGCAAATATATGTAGCATTAACAGACAATGTGAGAAACCTATATGGAAAATCTTTCTACCAAAAGTTTTGTGTCTCACTTCTCAGGAAAGTACTTTTTAGGTTTATTTTGAATCACTCTCAATCTCTTTTGTTAAAATTGTATGCATGTACGCATTATTTGTTAATTGGTCTAGAAATAAAGTATAGACTGGTAGTTAGAGAGACTGTATTCAAGTCACTTCCCCAGTTACAGCTGAGCAATTTATTCAAAGCAGGACAACTCTAAAAGGTAAGATTGAAAAGATCCTGTTCCTCCAGATCATGAAAGAGATTTCACCAGGGCTACATAGAGGAAAAATTCTTTGTTGTGTTATTTATCAAAGCCAAAAGTTTCACATGAGAAAAAATTGTTCTATAATTCTCTGAAGTAAATAAAGGAGAATCATATTTTTAATTTAAAATTTCAGTATATTACTATGATAATATTACTGCAGAGTAAATGCATGGATACCTGAAGCCCATTAGGATTTTTTCAGTGTACAGCACTCACCCTGCAGGTGACATAGAATCATAGAATCATAGAATGCTTAGGGTTGGAAGGGACCTCTAGAGATCATCCAGTCCAACCCCCCTGCACACGCAGGGTCACCTAGAGCACGTGGCACAGGACTGCGTCCAAGCGGGTTTTGAAGCTCTCCAGAGAAAGAGACTCCACAACCTCTCTGGGCAGCCTGTTCCGGTGCTCTGTCACCCTCACTGTTAAGAAATTTTCCCATAAGTTCCTGTGGAACTTTTGATGCTTCAGTTTCCGGCCATTTCCTCTGGTCCTATCAGTGGCCACCACTGAAAAGAGACCAGCACCATCCTCTGCACTCCCTCCCTTGAGGTACTTATAGACACTGACCAGATCCGCTCTCAGCCTTCTCTTCTCCAGGCTGAACAGGCCCAGCTCTCTCAGCCTCTCCTCATAGGGCAGATGTTATCACCTCCCTCGATCTGCTGGAGACACTCTTCTTAATGCACCCCAGGATCCCATTGGCCTTCTTGGCCACGAGAGCACACTGCTGCCTCATGGTCAACTTATCATCCACCATGACAGCCAGGTCTTTCTCTGCAGAGTTGCTCTCCAGAAGGTCAGTCCCCAGCCTCTACTGGTGTCTGGGGTTATTCCTCCCCAGGTGCAGGGCCTTGCATTTGGCCTTGTTAAATTGCATGAGGTTTTTCACCGCCCAGTTGTCCAGTCTGGCCAGGTCCCTCTGGATGGCAGCGCAGTCCTCTGGGGTATCAGCTACTCCTCGCAGTTTGGTATCATCAGCAAACTTGCTGAGGGAGCACTCTGTGCCTTCATCCAGGTCTTTGATGAATAAATTGAACAGGACTGGACCAAGGACTGACCCCTGGGGGACCCCACTAGCTACAGGCCTCCAACTAGACTCGGCACTGCTGATCACCACCCTTTGATCAGTGGCCATCCAGCCAGTTCCTAATCCACCTCACTGTGCACTCATCTATCCCACACTTTTGGAGCTTGCCCAGGGGGATGTTGTGAGGGATGGTGTCAAAAGCCTTGGTGAAGTCGAGAGAGATGACATCTACTGCTCTCTCCTCATCTATCCAGCTAGATAATTAAATAAATAAATAAGCAAGCTAGGATTTCAATAGGCCTTATATTTACAGAGGCTCTGGACACATTGGAGAACCACAACTTTTCCTTGATATAAACAGGGCAAACTTACAATAGGTAATTTTCCATTTACCAATATATCAGTTTCTCAGCTGTGCAGATCAACTCTTTTGAATCCTCTATCATTAAATTAATTCTTTCCTTAAAAACAAGAAATGTGATAACATCTGGGACTTTTTGACAAGCAGCACTGTGCTCTGCTCAATTTTACCTTCTCTTGTCACTAATCCCAATAGTTCAAACAAAAAGACATGTACATATTTAACAAATAACAAGAACTAATTCACCCATTGTTCAGTTCATATTTAATCTCTAGCTTGTATCAGTAGGAGGAGCTTATTTGCAGCTGTGTCCTAGAATTCCTAATCCTGGATACCTTGCATTTTTCTAAACAAAAGGAATATGGGCCATTGCTTGGAGAGAATATTTGATTTTATTTACCTTTTTTATTTTTCTACATTCTGTATTCTGGGAAAATGTTATAAAAGTAGACAGGGCAAGGGGAGACCCTAAATTCAGCTAAGTGTAAAACATTTAGTTTTTATTTTACTGGGTCCAAAATTAAAACTAGATTTTGAAAGGTCAATAAAAGAACACTGATCAGATTTTGAAGGTATGAAAACTGAGTTTATAATTTTTAAAAGGATATCACACTTGCTGGGGCATTCTAAAGATATATTTCTTCTAATTGGTGGATATCTGTATTGAATGTGTAAAGAAAATGATGTAGGAATAAAATAATCATGTTTTTCTTTTCTTCTTAGTTCAAAAGAGTGAATTCAATAAAGCAAGAGAGCAAGTATGTCAGTAATTTTATATCAAACAAACTGTTAAACTGAAGAACATTTTTTCCTTCACCATTGCTCAGAGTAATATTTCTTCTCAAGGGATCTTTTATTGTTTTTTTATTAATTTATTATTATTTCTTAATTCAATAGTATGGATGCATTTGCACTTTTTCCCCTTTAAAAAAAATATTAAACCTAAATTAACCTTGTTGACATTTGCAGGGGCTACAGAAATGGGATAGCATTTTGTTAAAGAGAATACTGGAAATGCACAACTTACATTTCTTTTTAATTAAGTCAGTTCTTACAGCTTCTCTATAATCATATCCATGATCGGCTTTCCCTCAGGAATAATGGCAGCTGCTTTCTGATGAATGTTAAATAGTACAATTGTATTTTCAAATACCATAAATGTCTACGTAATTCCTTATATTGTCAAAACTGTTTGTAAAGGATAAGTGAAAAGCAAAATATTTGCCCATATGATTTATTTAGAATGCAAGATGCTGGTGACAGGGATTGTCTACATGTATCTGAGTAGTGGTTAAAATAATAGAGCTCTGATGTTCACAAAATGACATACAGTTATCAATGCTATGTGGTTATTAATAACTTTAGAAGCCTAATAAATTTTTAGTGCACAAGAGATTATTACTGATGATTTTAAAGCTTTAACTTTAGGAAATTTTGATCTGATACACAAAAAGACACAGCCTAGAGTTCTTTGACATCCTTTGGCTATCACAGTCTCAGCTTGTGAGGTGGAAAGGAGTGCATTTGTTTTTAATTACCTTTTTTTTCATAAAACTATTTTCTCTAGATCTTTTCATAGAAAATTTCAGTCTCAATGTCTCTGTCATAGTTGAAATGTTCTGTTCCCAATGATTGCATCAAATCTAACATGTATTTCAAGGCTCTGAGTTCACTAGAGTGAGTGTTTTCAAAGACTATTGAATAAATGAGATTTATCCTGAAATGTTTAAAATAAAATAGATTGTAGAAAGCTTGATTAGATTCTTCCATATAGGAGGCATAAATGGAGTGTAAAAGAAAACAGTGAGAACTATGATGAAATGAAATACCATACACAGACAGAGGTCACCTAAAAGGAAAAAGGTACAGAAACTTGAGAGAGACATTCTGAAACTCTAGAATATATGTAAGTCTATGATTTATGTAAACACAACCCTTTTCATGAAGAAGAGTGAAATTTGGCTCTCACGAGGAATAACTCCTTGCAGACCAAGTGACAATTAGTCACTTACTACTACTTATTATCACACTACTTATTTCCTACTGACTTTGTAAAGGTCAATGGCTAATATTACATGAACCGTAAAGTGATCCAAGTCAAGAGTAATTTCTGAGAAGTTGAGTTGAGAACAGAAAAAATCTGTTGCAAAATCATTATCCATTAAAAAAGGGAAGAAAACACTGCTAAAATATTGGAGTGCCTGAGTGTCTTCTGGTAATAACATAAAAATAATCAGTTCCACTACTTCTACAGTACTGGAAGAATACTTACCTGCTCAGACATACAAACAAAGACATTTATTAAAATGAAGAAAAAGTAGCTGAATTCAAACAAAATACATGATTGTATATCCAGCTGTTCTATAAAGTGCTGAGGAGAAACTTCACTCAGTGTTGACATTGACACTCATTGTACAGTCTTTTTCTGCACTGTGAATGTGCCGTGCTTGTCTTCAAAATAAATTTTCAGAGTGTACCAAGACGTAAAATTTCATTTCTGATTTATTTTTCTGATTCTGAGATGAAAGAGGGAATTATATGTGACAAACTTCAGAAAGATTTGACTTCACTGGGAAACAATTAGGAGGATTAAAGAGTAAAGGAAGAACATCTTATATAACATAGTTCTGCAGGGACAATCTAATGAAGATGCCATAGGAGAAACAATAAAGAGTAAATGGAATTTTATCTTCATATTTCCTTTAATGAATATTACAATACAGATTTCCCTATCTCTAATTACACTTTTCAAAATGTCACCTGCTTGCAAGAAATTCTAATTGTTCAGTAACAAACACAAATTGAATAACTGGAAAGAAAAAGATATTAATGTGTATTTACTGTGTAGATTTAATCCACAAATATCCTAACTGCTTTGCCAGTTTTAATTAAGGATAGAGATTAGCAATAGATTTATTAGTAAAATAAAATAAAATGTATGTGTATTTCTATTATCCTGATTTTACCTTTAAAAATGGAGCTAAAAAATGTTTTAATAGATTGAAAAGAAATATTTTTACCTTATTCAGATGTTTTCTTAAAAAAAAAAACTTTTGTCTGAAATGTCATTAGTGTTGCCACATTCTGTGAACATTCCACTTTTGACAATTAGCATTTTACAGCAGATTCTTCAGAAAATGTCTGAATAGTTTTAAATAAAAGACCTGCTTCTGATATCTGTGGGAGAAGAAACAACAGTTTTATTACTCCATCAATTGCACAGTAGCCTGAGAAAGAACAACTTATATTATTCATATTTCTATAATTTAAAAAATGGAATAAATAATAAATAGGTTGATATTCATGTTACCCCTACCTGAGTGGAAAATGACATGGATTATAACCATTTCTTGCTTTTTTTGCTCCTTGAAAAGCAACACTTTCAGAAATTTCATGCCACCAGATTAATATCACCTGTCAGAAGAGAACTATTGTGATTTAATTACAATTTAAAACATAATTTATGATACAAGAAATCACACATATTATAAAATGCAAGAGTTTCTTGAGTATAAGTTTCCAAGCACTGGAATATTAATTAGTTAATTTCTTAATTAATGTTACCTATACCCACACAGTTCATGATCAGTATTGTAATAGGACTGATTGAATGAATACTCAACTTTTGTTATGTCTGTACTTTTTTATGGATTTTATATTTTTTTAAGTTGAGTAAGCAAGTATGTACTTAAGGAATCATTTTCCTGAAATAGTTTATTATAACAAAGCTTATTAGAGATGGAATGACACAATTTTCCAATCAAGGTCATAATTAAGAATAAATCAATAAATTGATATGTGAAATTATTAAGTCATGAAGTGAATATAGTAAGTAATCATCTGAAATTACAAGTATGACATTAGAAATAATTATTTCTGTTAGTATTGTTTAGGAAAAAAATGAGATCACTTTTCATTTAAGACATCCATTGTTATTTTAGAAAATACCAAGTATTGACCTAGATTTGGAACGTTTGAGCTTTTTGCCAGGAAAGTTATCGGGCTTGGTTTGCTCAGAAAAGTAAAAATGTGAGTCTTTCAGCAATTGTTTTTATCTTATTCCCCTTTCACAAGATAACTTTTCAACATAACACTAAAACATGAAGTGGTAGATGGACAATGTTCAATGCTAGATTTTCTGTAATGTCAATTATATATTTCAAGGGCAGAGGTAACAAAAGAGCACAGAATGAAGGGCTGGTATTCACTTCTCGAATAAGTTCCTGTTGCTACGTACTTTTGGAATACACATTCACTGACAATACATCGTGGGTGGGACATTCCTGCACCAAAGCAAACAGCAAATTCAGGAAAGAATAATTCTGGGGACCCTTGACTTACATGGAAACATGCGAGGGAGATTTTGCATGATGTTCCTAATGAGAGAAAAGTGTATTTATGCTAGCAACAGAAGATTTAATTGGAAAAGAAAAAAAGAATGACATCAATTCCTTTACACCTTTAGATGATGTATTCAGAAATTGAGCAACACATCTCCAGTGTTTGTGTTATCCCAAGGAAACAACCAAAAACCAGCTTTTCCTCTGTACTGCCTTAGCCCTTATCTTGTCATTTACTTTGCTTCAAAAATTGTCGACACTGGTTGGGTCCAATTAAATAAATATAAGTGTAAATCTTATTCTGCTGTAGAAAACAATCTGTTAAATCTTATGTAATGGTGCAAGATTCTTATTACGGACCGTATGCCTGAAATTCAAGGGAATAACTATTTATAGGTATTTTCCTATGTAGGTGAAACAGAAAAAAACATAGGGCCTTGGTGATGTCAGCATTCCAGTTGAAATGATGGAGGTGAGACCCACAATGAGCAGAAGTGAAGTCTTAGTTTATAAAAAGAGGGACAGTTGACTTATTTGATCAAGCACATCTTGTTCTCTGCACTTGCTTCTGCATTCACTGTTTCTTAAAATGGTCTGGGCATTTACCTTAAAAGAATTAGGGAACTTACATAAATTCAAAACTCATTCTAATGTTTTCTAACCTATAAGTGTATCAGTGCTTACATTTTTAGAGTTACTGAAGTTTTTCCAGGCTGGTTGAACGTCCCTCAAGTGAAGAGTCATAGAAAAAAATCAGAAGCACGCTAGACTAGTCTTCCAAGTCAAGCCAACTGTACATTTGACCAAAGGCCAAATGACTTGTCTTTAGTAGTGTCTTGTCTTTAGCAAATATTTAATGAATTGTTAAGGGCTGAGGAAGCATGCAATGATCTTCATCTCAGTGGCTTCCTGATACATGGTAAATACCTGTATGTTCATTCCTTTTTTAAAAATGAGTAAACTTCAAGCATTTGCATAGGAGTTTCACAGCTTAACTACATATGTGAAGATGTATCCTTCTATAAACATATATTTTTTTCAAGTTTTTCACTTGGTAGCTGAAATCTCAGTTCATTCAAAAGCTCCCTACTTCTCCTCCACTTTTTCAATAGATTTCAGGTTTTATAAACCCTCCATCTTTTACAGGCTGAAGAATTCAAGTCTATTCAATCATCCTCAATGCAAAGGTTATTCCACCACTCCAGATATGCTTTTCCATCTCCTGCACAAAGATAACTTTATTAAATTAACACTACAGACTCGCGTAATAGCAGCTAGACAGTTGATGAGACTTAAGTCAGGAGCCAGATTGAGAGTAGGAGTGAGGGAGCAAAGCTGTGGAAGCTGTGGATTCATTTAAAAAGGGGCAGCCTGACATTCTGATTTTAGTGCCGTGAAAGTGGATTCATAAGCACAAGGCATAACATGAAGTTAAGTACTGTTAGAGATGTTATGGCAAGCTGTTGCAAGAGCATTTGACTTTGGTGCTTATCATAGAATGATAGAATCATAGAATCATAGAATGCTTAGGGTTGGAAGGGATCTCTAGAGATCATCCAGTCCAACCCCCCTGCACACGCAAGGTCACCCAGAGCACGTGGCACAGGACTGCGTCCAAGCGGGTTTTGAAGCTCTCCAGAGAAGGAGACTCCACAACCTCTCTGGGCAGCCTGTTCCAGTGCTCTGTCACCCTCACTGTTAAGAAATTTTCCCATAAGTTCCTGTGGAACTTTTGATGCTTCAGTTTCCGGCCATTTCCTCTGGTCCTATCAGTGGCCACCACTGAAAAGAGACCAGCACCATCCTCTGCACTCCCTCCCTTGAGGTACTTATAGACACTGATCAGATCCGCTCTCAGCCTTCTCTTCTCCAGGCTGAACAGGCCCAGCTCTCTCAGCCTCTCCTCATAGGGCAGATGTTCCAGGCCCCTGATCATCCTTGTGGCCCTGCGCTGGACTCTCTCCAGCAGCTCCACATCCCTCTTGTACTGTGG
>NW_010577444.1:63552-139623 GCF_000705375.1 Tinamus guttatus | reverse complement strand
AGGGCCTGGGGCTCTAATGGGCTGCCCTTGGTAAACACCGAAGCAAAGAAGGCATTCAGCAACTCTGCTTTTTCTGTGTTATTTGTAACCAGGGTGCCAGCGGACCCACGTATTTCCTGATCTTCCTTTTGCTGTTAATGTATTTGAATAAATTTTTCTTGTTATTTTTAACGCCCCTTGCCAGATTGTGTTCCAGCCGCGCCCTAGCTTTCCTTGTCGCATCTCTGCATTCCCTGACTACGTTCCTGTATTTCTCCCAGGGGACCTGTCCTTCTCTCCACATTCTATATACCGCCGCCTTCTGCTTGAGCATTGCCACAAGCTCCCTGCTCATCCACACAGGTCTCCTGCCCCCTCTGCCTGACTTCTTACACACAGGGATGCACTGTTGCTGGGCATGGAGGAAGGGCTGCTTGAAAACTAACCAGCTCTCTTGGGCCCCCCTACCTTCTAGAGCTCCCATCCTTGATTCCTTGATCCAGAAACATTCAAGATTTGTGTAGAATAAATTGAAAAGGGCTGGCACATGCTGACGGACCTATGATGTGTATGATTTATATAGATTAATCTTTTGACAGGTTAGAAATTATTTTAGGTAAGGAAAATTTGGGCCTAGGGTAAAAACGTGATGGGGAACAGCAAGGAAGGAAGGAAGGAAGAAAGGAAGGAAGGAAGGCAGGAAGGAAGAAAAGAAGGAAGGAAGGAAAGAAAAGAAAGACTGCTTATTTTGAGCTTTCTGTCATATCCATTTACTTAAGGAGTTCCAGACCAGGAAAGATCAAAGCAGGTGATATTAATACAGTGCACATCACAAAAATAAATAAATAAATAAATATTAAACAATCTTTAAAAATAAATAGAAAATCAAACTTTAAAAATAAACAAACAAAGAAGCAAAATGTTAAATTCTAATTTTCAATCCACAGAATTTCCAAGAGAAATGAAGTGAGAGAAATTAGATTTCATTTTGAATTTTATCTGGATGCAAGTTACATTTAAATTACATTTGTGCTGTGAAATGCTAGCTTGCAGACGTAACTGATGTATTTGCAATTTTCAAGTTCACAGTGAAGACCCATTTTTTTAACAGTTAGGGTGGTGAATTAGTAAAGCACTTAATTACATGGCAAATTATATTGTTTTTTTCCTTGTCTTGCTAAAGGAGTGAAACTCAAACTCTGCTTATATATTCAGTTTGTCTAAAATGAAGAACTTCTTTCTCTTTTGAGAGGACCAGAGATAAAGAATATGCATTTAAATTACCTGCAAGTAGTTTTGGATAACTAATTACATGCAACTGAAATGTGTATGCACTTTTCACAGTTTTAATAAGTGAAATTCTCTGTGAAAGAACATGAAAGATGTCAATATAGCAGGTAATTCTTTATAGTAGTTAGTTAACATGGTGCTGTTGAGCTTCACACTTCCAATAAATGCAAATGTGTTTTATATAAAAAAATTTGGAGAGATATTATAATGTTCTTTTTTAATGAATAATGCACAACATTTGAATATGGAAAAGATCTTTAATCTGTAAAGAAAAATCTGCAGATTACAAAAAAAATTTAAGACTTCAGATGACTCATACAACAGTTAACAGCCCTGTGAATGCAGTAGTCAGATGGCACATGATAGATGTATGATTACACATTGTATTCTGATGTATATGATGATATATTAACATAATGACCTATATGAATAGTCTCTACTGAAAAGAGATTATTTTAATTTTGCAGTTTTTGTAATATTCCTATCATATCTTGATCATATCATGAATCATTATTGTTAAATATAAGCTTCACATTTTATGTAAAGTCTTTTCTATATTTCATAAGCAGGTTTGGGGATCCTAGTAATACTAACACAATGCTTTGAGGAACAAAAGAACATAAAATTTCTGTCAAACAAATGAGACACGAACATTTCATTATGGAAGAAGAGAGAGGAGGAGAGACGGACAGAGGAGTGGTGATGGTGAAAGAAACGGAAGAAGGGTTACAACTAAATGTGCCCAGGATTAATTCTAAAGCTTTAGAAAACTCTCAGTAGTGATTACTTGCTTTATTATAAATCAATAAATTAAGCTAAAATTATCTATTCATTATTGAATAAAAAATTATTGAAAAAATAGGAGAATGAGAAGGGTAAGAATCATGACCAATTCCACAGATATTTTCCTTTCCAAGTTATATATATATATATATATGTATATATATTCTACAAAAAGTATTTTTAAATAACTAGTCAAAATAAAGCTCAGTTAGCATAGAGATTTTTAATTTGTGCTCATTTAAATATGCTACTTTCTCATTTAAATCAGTGGTAGATTTCTTTATAAAAAAATGCACTCCCTCAAAACAGCTTTGCAAATTTTAAATTATTAATATTCTCGTAGAACATAATAGGATGTGAATCTATAATCACTGGAACCCAATTGCTGCAGGCACAGTAATGCCTCAAAGATCGGGGACATATTTTTCCATCTTTCTGTGCAGGTTTTTGAAATCTTGCATCTACCTGATTTGAAATTGTGAAGTTGCAATGATTGTCTCTTTTGGATAGGAAAGTACTGTAAAATGAGTAGAAAAGCTAAGCAGAAGAGAGGTAGATGGACCATTGACTTTCAGGTCCAGCTTGGTCTGGGCACCAGTTGTCTTGGTGCCTTGTCACAAGGCTCCTTCTACTGCTTAACATTAGGAATGTCATGAGGCAAATGATGACATACATAATTCATGATCTGAATAATGACCTGAGTGCATGTTGCCTTCATGTATCATTAAATATGTTAGAAAAATGGTCAGGGAAGATGGAGCAGACTGGAGCAATACAAATTGAAATAAAACATCTCCTATTACTACATGACCAAACACCTTTGTTTTCTTTCTACTTACAAATTTAAGCATTGGTGTTCCAAGTATAGAGGATATATAAACAAGGGACACAATTAACAGGAAAAAAAAATAAAAATAAAAATAAAAAACATGTTTTAGGGATGCAATTTTACCACAAAAAATAATATGCAAAGAAAGAACAAACTAACTAACTAACAAGCAAACTAAAACACTAAAATATAGAGGTAGAGGCAAAGTGAGATTAAGGAAAAAGGTTCCAACATGGATGTGACTAAAAGAATTAGGTGCAAAGGCCAGAACATAGCCCAGAAAAAAATAGCTTCAGCAGAACTCAGCTACACATCTGAAGCATAAAGACTTGGGAAGAAAAATAATTTGGAATTAAAATTTTTTATTTCCCTGTTGATTAAAAGAAAACCTGAAAGCAAGATAAAGTTCAGCAAGTTATATGAAATGAGTTTCAAAATAGTTGGAAAAATCCCCTAATAGAGTAGTTTGGTGACTCTAATAAATTGTTAACAGCCCTAATATGTTAAGGGATGTAATATAAAATAAAAAATGCAATGAAAATAATAAAAAAAATCTGAATGCAGCTGGAGTGTACAGCAAAAAAAAGTATGAAAAAGTTTCCATGGAAGAGCCACATAACCAATAGAATTCATTAATTTGTGAGACAATCATGATTTTATAAAGCGAAGCTAAAGACCTTTAAGTCACATATGGAGGGCAGCCTTCTGGGCTCAAGAAATACAGTTAGAACATGTTTCACCAAACAGCTTCCTCATCTTCCATGATTTTTTTTATCTCTCTCAGAAATAGAATTTTCAGGATAGGACACTACCAAATATGTAGTATCTCAAGATTTTAAACAGAAAGTTTTGGCATTGATTCATGAAGTAAAAGCGAAACTTAACTGCACCATCATATAATTGTATATATTAAAGATGATTAAAGAGACAAGTTCTTTAGATTTTTTCAGTTCTTGTGCACTGTAGGATTCACCTGCATTAGTGCAGGCACTAGATAAAGTATTTTACATTCTTGAAGGTACTTTCACAGGAAAAAAAAAAAAAGAATCTTTTGAATATTTTGCCAGATACTTGGAAAAGCTAAGAAATGTGAACAAAATCCCATTTGAATTTACTGTATTTTCCCCTGCATTTGCCTGCAATTTCCCTGCAGTAATTTTTCAATTCTTACTTATCTTTATAATACATCTTTAATTTCACTTCCCAACTTCGAGGAAAAAAAAAACATAAAAAACTAATTCTATAAGCATAACTATTTCCCCTTTTCATTCTTTAGTTTTCAGACATTCTGACATATTCACTCAGTCATACAATTCTGATGATGGATTTTTTAAATGCCAAGTTTCCTTCCAAAGTGTTCAAAACTGCAACACTGACTACAAGAGAAATGTATGTTATTTAGAAGAAATACATTTGTCATGGAAATGAGCAGGCTGTAAGTCCTGGTCAATACCTTAGAACCTATTAAACAGAAGAAGACAGAGCAAGTTTGTTTAGGTTCATTATGACAGGTAGTGGAAATGAATAATAAAAATGTATGTTCGTAGTCTTAGCCTGCCAATATTGACATGAAAAAGTATCAATCCTCAATTCATCACAGAATGTTAACTTTCTGAGTCTCAGTTATTATTGAATTTCTCTGTTTAGAGCAATAGGGAATATAATGAAATAGGTTTAATGATTGAATTTAATGGAGCATCTTACTGTATTGTTATACCAAAAAGCTTTCTTCACCACCAATAACCTTGACCATTATGAAGAAATATTTCCTACTAGATCACAAAGATAATGAAAGATACCATAAGGTCTCAAGATAATGAACCTCTGGGAAACTGGCAAAGTAATTTAATCATAGTTTTTATTTCTCTTGGAAGCAAATTATTGTTGCACATTTTCTGAAAAAAAAAAAAAAGTTTTTCAACTTTGAACTTCTTAAGCTTCCTAGCACATAGTCATTATTCATTTTGTGTCCCTATTCTAAATCTACCTGTAAACTTTCTTTCATTATTGTTAACTAAAATGTCCTTTGGATCAGTTCTGCAGTTGTTAGACTAATAGATTACATGGAGAAGCAGCAAAAGTTGGAATTTAATGATCTGAGCAGTATAATTACTACATGAATAAAGCTTCAATAGTGTAAATAAGGAGGCAGACTGCTCTGTTGAAAATGCCTGTATTATTAAAACTGGCCCATCTGTTCCACTGCTCACATCTTTCTTATTTTCCTTTGTGTATGTGTGTGTATAATGTATGTGTGTGTAGTGTATACGTGTAATCTGTACATTACTATGTGCTGTATTTCTTTCTTTGATGAGTGCCAAAAAATATCTCTAGACCTCAGCAGCTATGAGCCAGACGATTTCTTTTTAACTTCATTTCTAACTGTGACAAGTTGGAAGCCAGGAGTACAAGGATGCGAAGCGGGTCCCAGAAGCAGCAAAACTCTCCCAGCAGAGGCGCATGCATGCTCACTGGAACTAGTGCATTTAGATGTTGCTTAGTTATCACTATGTCAACACACTTCTTAAATAACTTCTAGTAGAAAAACAAGCAGGAATCTGGTCAGTCTCCTTCTCTGCCAAGTATTGCTTGCTGGATTCAATGACTTCAGTGATTTTCAGATGTTGTTAATAAGCCCTCCTGAAAAACAGAAATCTGTTCTGCACAGTTAAGATTTTGAAGAATTATTTAACTTAATTATGGGGAAAATCATAAAATTCATTAAAAATAGTAGAATTAAAGGATCTAGCTGGAAGCTGCAGAAACTCCATTCGGCACCTTATTCTCTTCTCTAAGGGAGATCTCGAAATAAATCTTAAAATCCTAGTGTTTTTCTCCTCTCCCTCTCCTCTCCGCAGCTTCATCTTCAAGAATTTATGTCCTGGAGTTAAGGAACCTAAGCTAAGCTTTTTGGACTGGATCCAAAGGAGAGCATGCAGATTAATTTATTTCACAGTCTGTGGTAAATATAGCAGAATGAAACAATAATGTTTTTATTCATGTCAGCTTTCATTTTAGTGTCTGTATGAGCTTTGAGATTTTGTTTCTAGTCACTAAGGCTCTACCTTTTTTGACAGGAGCACTGCATTTGAAGATTTGATTAGAGCAGCTCTTTGTTTGAATCAGAAAAAAAAATCACGATGGTTCTCAGTTTCACCAAACCATGTAAAAGAAAAGTGAAATGTATTTCTTAGATTGCAACAATGTAATGTTGAAATGATAAGCAATGTCTTTAAAGTGTATTCAAGGTTGAAAGCATATTAGAGTAATAGCCATTAGTCTACATGTGTGTGTCTTCTTTATGGGAGTCCTGAAGCACAGTATTATATTTGATTACTGAGCTAAAAACAGTCATCCATTAACCCCAGCAGACTTAGGCCCCCTCAGCTTGCTTAGGCCATACCACTTAGTGTGTCCCCATTATTTTAAATGTTATAGAAAGCATACTAAGACATACAAAAACATCCTAAGGTCACTCTCTGTCATTCAACAAAAGTTATTGGAGAAAATCTATCCCCCTTGTAATGTTATTGCAGTTAGTGGCACAGTAACATAAAGGGGGATTCTGCCATGCACATTCAAGGGCATTCATGGGTTAAGCATCAATAATATTAGAAGCAGAGTTATGGAAAATCAGATGCAACTGTTTTTGTCAGAACAGAGATAATACTTCCACTATTCCAGAAATATGTGAGGATTTCATTAAGAAAACACCACAAAAATGCAGAATCATAAATGATTCCACAATGGTTTATTAACATTGCCAGTCCTACTAATGAATATTTTCAATGGTTTAGAATACATAATTTTTAGTAAGGGTGTCATTCTCAAAGTCATTAGAAAGAATAAATTTGGATTTCCCATAATACTGAAGGATTAAGAGTAAGAAAATGCATACAATGTGTAGAGAAAGTAGGAAGAGACAACTATGCATGCAGAGTTTGTTTTAAAATGTTCCATAAACAAATATCTGTTATCTATAACTACCTTTCTGTTTGTTCATTTATTTGTCTGTTTGTTCTCACATACTGACTTTTCTTTTCCTTGTTTGTTTTGTTTTGTTTGTTTGTTTTGTTATGATTCCTGAGTGGCAGAGAAGGATCTTAAAGAAAGCTCTATTGAGCCCCTCAATAGAGCTTCATAGAGAGCTCAATGAAAGCTCTCTATTGAGAGTTCTTCATCATTATAAATACCATCATCATCATGATAGGGATCAGTATATTTAAGAGCAGGATCGCATTCTGAAAGCTGTTTTAGTAGATGAAAAGGGGGTCATGACCTGGGCTGGGCTACAAAATGTTTTCAATATTAGTACGTGATTCTACAATGATTTATGATTGTTAGTGTTGATAAAAAATGAAAAATTCTGCCTAAATTAAATTTTCTGTGAAAATTTCCATGGTTTCAATATTGATGTATGTTCTCCATGTGTCTTAACTTTGGTCCTCATTTAAGCTTCTCAACTTTTTCTTGAAGCAGATTTCATTGTGGATTAATTCATAATTTGATCAAGGATCTCCATCAATTTATGTCATATATTCAGCTCCATATCATTAGCGCAATTATATCATTTGAGAACTTAAAAACATCATTTCTTCAAATATGATGTAATTTCTGATTAAAAAAACACTTTCAGTTAGTCTTACTCAATTTTAAAAAAGAAAAAAAAAAAAGTGAATACCAGAGGATAACTCCCAGGATTTTCACATAAAATATTTTATCTATTCTCCACAAAAACAAAGAAATTTAACTTCTTATACTATTCACTGTCTTTATCTTTTTTTTTTTAATTTGCACTTAATGCAAATGATAATAATAAATCACCGATTTGTTCAATGATTGTAAGTTCTTTGCTACAGTTACACTAACAAAAAAAAAAAAAGAAAAGAAAATCCAATAAAGGATGGGTCTCTGGGGGCATATTCAAACTAAATGAGTTACTGTAGTGCCTTTTAAAAACAGTTGTTAAAACCTATGGGTATAATTTTAATCACGGCTACACCACTTTATCTATTGCACAAAGACACCACCAAAAAGCTTAATTAATTCTTGACTGTAAGCATTTAGTATCCTTTTAAAGAAATTGCCATGTAAGTTCAAAACATCATTGTTTACAGTGGTGATTTACAGAGATTTCAATATGCTACTTGGTAAAAGAACTGATCATTCCCCCCTCCTTCCCTTCCTATCAATATTAGGTTCAAATTCAAACAAAGTGAGATCTCTTGGGCAAATCAGGGCAGCTGAACATAAAAGCCTATATGCACGCTGTCTTTCCACTCAACCATATAATGCAACACTTCGCTATCTCCATTAAAAGACTTACTTTGTACCATATCATGCATTTCATAATATTTCCATCTAAATGCAGATTTTTCTATTCCATGTGTAGCATCTAGTCAGGTTTTCCATAAAGACACCAGCAGGAGAGAACATTGAAATTCATTTTGCATATTAAAGAAATCTCTCTGATATTCTTTCTTTTATTTGTTTTATCAACTCAAGCAATAAGCAGGAAAATTAGAGTTTCAGTAATGATAAGGAAAACATTTATGATTTTATCAGACTTGTTCCTTCCTCCTCTCCTGTTCAGACAATTTTCAGACTTTTAAGAGCAAATGGTTTTACAATATTCCACAGATAAATGAAATAAGTCCATCTGTATCATTTAACCCAAATACAATTGTAATACACATTGCCCAACAAGAACTTCATTCTGAGTAACAAACATGCTGACTGATTTTCTTCCCAATATTCACAATACATTTAATATGAGTCCAGTGGGAATTTGTTTCTCTAGAAAGCATTATTGCAAATATTGTAATATTTTCTGGTATAGCTCTCCGGTGTGTACAGGTAAAAAAATATCCAATCAGGTAGAATAGATTAGACAGCAGAGCTGTCATTGCAAACACTTTGTTCCAATTCTGAAAGGGAAAGACAATCAAAACAGTCATTCCCAGGCTGTATAAATACAACTAGAGTAGATTTATACTGTAATAAGTTGTTTATTGAGAATTTTTATATTTGTACATTAATCATAAAATGCAAGAGACAATGCAATTCAACTTAAATTTAACTTAAAAAATCAGAGTGATTATTAGATCATGGGACACATGAATGTATTTATATATAACAAACATTATAATTGCCCCCCAAAATATGGAAGATGTTTGACTTGCACATACTTATTTTCTTCATTTTCTGCAGTCTTGTAAACATAAAATTTATGTTTTAGGAGAAAAAAGGCAAAGACTCCTGGGGAGGGAGTGACTGCACAGAAAGTATGATATAATTATAAATAACAATGTCATACTCTTATTTCCATGCCTGAAATATTTATTATTTTTATGAAGGCTTCTCAAACCTCTCAAAATTTTACCAAACTAACGACACGTCATTTTACTGCTAGCATGATTCAGACATACACAAATATACGTGACTGCTCCAGAATAATATTTGCAGATACCTTGTATTTTTTTCTTTATTTATTTCAATGCAGACATTTCACAGAGCAATAGCAGCAACCTTATTTCAGTCACTCCTCTGCAGAACAAGGTTCTGATCCTGCAAGAACTTCAGTGTTTTGCAACAGAATGGAAACTGAGGCTTGGGGATTTTGTTTGTTTGTTTTTTCCCTCCTAACCACCAAAGAATGGAACTTTAAGGAGGGTTACAGCCCAGCAGACTCCAGGTAAGTAGAGCCAAGAGTGAGTAGCATGAAAGGCTTCATGAGAGGGCATCAGCCACAGCAGCTCATCCTTGGTGTCCTTTGACCAGCAGCAATGCTTCCGAGACCCTCAGCTTGCTTGTTCCACCTCATCCACCTGTGACATGCCCCGTTATGCTTTCTTTCTGGAAAAGAATTATGATCTTTGTCCTAGAAGGACCAGATGCTCTTGTCTAAGTTTTCAAACAGAAATAAATACCCCTGGGGCAGCAAGAGATCTTGTACACAGCTGAATAAAATTCCAACATAAAAATAGCAGGATGAGTCCCAGACATGAACATTGTAGGTATGTTTACTGCTTTTACAGTGTTTGTTGTCACATCTAATGTCAATGGAATTATTATTAAAGTCACATGAATAAAACTAAATAAAAATAACACTTTCTTCCCCCCAGAGTTTTGCGACATTAAAGAATTTTTCTCACAATTGACTGACTGGATTATATTTATTCTCGGCGTAACTCTGCTGATTTCTGTGGTGTTTAATCTTGGGGAGAATGCTATTTACATGCCTTAATCTTCATCTTAGTTTGCTAAAAAGTTCTGATTCTAATCTGCCATGAATGCAAAATGATATCCAATTATGTGTAATAGAGGGAAAAAACAACTTCTAGATCAGAGCACATTGCAAAAGCATCATCTCAAATACCAAAATAAATATTAAGTTCATTAGAATTCTCAATTTTTTAAGGTTACTTTAAAAATCATTGAAATAGTGAATAGGGATGAGCTAAAATCATGCTGCTTTTATTCAAGAAACAAAAGAGAAGAAACAAAAATCTATCATCATTTCAGAAGAGAGCTATGCTATTAAAGTGTTATCCTGGAATAGCAATTGTTTGAAATTTAAATGGTCAGAATATGGAAAAGAAGCTCTGGTGACAGGAAACATGAGTGAAAATATGAACAATATCTTCAAAGATGTTGACAGAATGGAACAGGTCTGGTGCGAGCCACCATTCTGGTGGAGGCTGGAGTCCTGGGCTTGTGCCAGGAGGCAGAATGGTTGAGGCCGGGTAAGCAGCGGGAGAGGTGAATGAGACAGACAAGACTTTTCCACTTCAGGACAGGCAGGCAGTGGAGTCGGTTGTCCTGAGAGCCTGTGCTAGCTCCATCCTTGGAGCTTTTCCCCTGAGCAACCGGGTCTGACCGGGCCGCTGAGGATTTCCATGTGGTTTTATGGTCCAGTATGGACAATGCATACACAAATGCAAAAGAAGAACAATAGATCTTCTAGTCATTCTTTATTTTTGTTCATTTTTTCGTGTTAAAAATAGATTGCTATTTTCAGACTGACCTCTATTTTTTTATTATTATGTTTTACCTCCAGTTTTCCCTTTAAAAAAAAGTAACAATAAAGTATGATTGTTCTTATAAACTATGATGCACAGGATTTGTAGGATCATTTATACACATACTATGGTCCATTGTTGTCTATTATGATGATCAATAATTTCTTCTTTTTTGTGTGTCAAAGTAAGGTCAATTGCAAAGGAAAATATGGAATTTTCTCTGTATTTAAGATTTCTTTTTTCAGTTAATTTTAAAGGAGTTATTTCAAATATACATAAGGCATTATAATACATTATTTTATGTTGCCATATTCTATTCTTTAATTAATTAATTTTTAAATTGTTATTTAAACTAACTGCTACAAATCATATGATCTTTCATTCCTGCTAATTGATTACAGTACTAGTAAGTGAAAGTTTACAGAAATGCAACAGAGCTAAAGGCTTGTCTGCAACCTGGCTTAATTTGCCTGATCTTGCAAAACAAATCACAAGAGAAAAAGTATGCTATTAGTTATTTTCAAACATTATTTCACCTTGTGATAGGCTTTAGATTAATTTATTTATTGGTGATAAAAATATCATTTTTGATTTTGCTGTAGAGCAATATCATTTTGCAATTGGAGTAATGTATTTTGAACAAAAAAAATCCCCCAAAGATAATATAAGATGAAGATGTTATGTTAGTTTACTTGTTCCATTACCGATGAAAGCTATAATGAAAGATACTTATTGATAGTTGATGCCTCTTTAAACTACTTTTATTTTTCTTTTTGCATTTCTTTCATCCTTGTATTTGCCACTATATTAATGCATTGATAGCAATACCTACACGTAAGATTGCCTAACACCTGATCATCAGATGTTCAACTCCAAATCACTTTGGAATGCATTATGGGCAAGAGTTGGTTAGAAGATTGAGACCAAGACAACTAAATTCTTGAAGAGGAGAGGTCCCTAACAACGAAGAGAGTATGTTCAGAGAGGCAACTGTAGTAAATCCAAGGAAAATGGGGTGAAAATTATGATGCTTGTGAGAACATGCAGAAGTTTAAACAGTATATATATTTCTCTCAATCTAATCTCTGATTTATTCAGGTTTACTGTTCTTCACTCAGGCTCAGCTATTCTTTATTGAATAGCTCTTCTTGACCAGTGATTTGATCTTAGTTCTTCTAGTGTTGGCTAGCATGGTGAGATCTGTGTGGTTTCTGCACTAAGCTCATGAGTCTATCATATCCATGGTCTGCCTGTGGATGTTGAATAGGTTAAAGAGAGAAGTGATATTTGTGAAGCATAGTGAAAAAGAAGTAAGGTGACATACATGGCATTTCCTGACAGCTTATGAGAAGTATATACCCCTCAAAAGATGCTAGACCATTTTGATATATCCAATATGCACCCTTGCCATTTCCCTCAGTAATCTCTCATTATCACTGTCTGTGTGAAATGTTGCAAAGAGGTCAACAAGGATGAGAAGTGACGTCTGCTCTCCATTTACCACCACAAAGAAATCATCCATCCAGTTGAATGATGGTTGGCAGCTGGGCTCCAACAAGCAATGGTTCCACCTTGAGCCCTCTGCTTCTGCGTGATGATGGACATTCATCTCAAATATTTTTACAGGCAGGTGTCAGCACAGGCTGCTCATCATCATATGCCCATGATGATACTTCAGTATCTTTCCAGCAGTGTTCTCAGGTGTTGTCCTACCAGCTGTAGATCATGACATATGCCAAGGCTTGTTACGTTCAGTTCTTGTTGGCACTCTACCAGCTCTTGAACAGGTGAGGGCATAAGACCCATGCTGCAAAAGAGCTTGGAAAATATCTTGGAAGTAAAATATCCCTTGGCCATTCCAAAAGGTAGAAAGTGGCATTTTCCTGAAATGTGGCAGTATAGCCAGTACTGTTTTGTATCTAACTCAGTAAAACAATGCTTCATATTCTTAAGCATAAACATGGCTTTTAGATGGAAATGCACAAACCCATATGGACACCTAAGGTCCCTTTAACATGCACAGAGACAGCTGGATGTCAGGAAATGTGATTCACAGCTACAAGCATGTTAAGGCAGACAGCAATATGTGTGGAATTCACTCTAGGAAAGTCAACATAGATTAGCTGGGGTGATTTCTGTCTATTGCAGACCACCCCCATGAAGATTAGTATTCTGTTTGGACTCCTGAAGACTGTTGAATGATAAATATTTAATCAAAAATAGTTACAGATATCTCTTTCTCTCCAATATGATATTTTAACCTAACTTTACTCAACTCTGAGTACTGTCCAACTATAAACTTTTTGTGTTTACTCAGAGCCTGACTTCTTAGATAACAAGGACAAAATTATGGACTATTGTATACTTTATACTTTTCCCTCACTCCTCATCCTGTTTTTTTTTTTTTTTTTTTTTTAAGGGAGGAGGTGGTTGCCTTTTTTGTTTTGTAAGAAAGAGTGACAAAAGTTGTGTTCCTTTAAAGACTTGATCCAGTATGATGCACAATGTGTGTCTGTAATGAAGTTTAAATTTTTACAAAAGAAAAAAAAAGGAGAAAGAAAGGGAAGGAATACGAGTAACTAAATGTCTTGCATTAAGATCACTGCTGGGAAAGTAAAATCTGTGCTCAGAAATCAGATCTATGCTCCATGAACTTAACAATACACCTTTGTTCACTTATGTAGGGAACTCACTGTGTTCAATTCATATTTAAATGAAATGTATGAAATTGCACAAGGAGAAAAGAAAGTCCTTCTTCAATGACTCAACTCCACCAACTAAAGATAACTTACAAAATCACTACTGGAGTCTAATACACCCCTGTGTGTCATATGTACTCTTGCACCCCCTAAATAAAGATTACTTTCTGTCATAAAATATTTTGCTGTCATAAAATTTAATATAAGATTTACTTGGAAATGAAAGAGTCACAGTCTCACAGCCATAACTTCAGTTGAAAACTTAAAACAACCTGATATAAAGCCATACTTTAATAAAATACACATTATTTCTTCACCCAGGTACATAGGTAGCTAATCGATGCAAATGTCAGAAATGGCAGAAAAGTAGCTTTTAAAAGATCTTTCCAGCTGATTTATTTCAATTAAAGTTCTACTATATTAATTTTTAACTAACTCAGGCTCTGGTTTATGGTTTTTTTTTTGTTTGTTTTTCAGTGTTTTGTTACCCTACTGAAAAAATATGGAAAGATGTAAGTACATTTATATAAAAATTGAAGTTTAAAAGAACATCTACACCTTTCTCTGTTTTTCTGACTTTATCTGCAGGATTTCTATCTACAAAAATGCCTAATATAGGGTAGAGAAATTTCTGCCACAGTCTGAAGGAATTTAAATAAGGCTGAAGGTATTTAAATAACAATATAAGCTTTTAGATATTGTCTGAGTGGACAGAATTTTTAAGCCTTTTGAGGTTCATCTTTCACTAGTCAAAATGCAGGTTCTGGCAGCTTGCAGCATGCATTACCAGATTAAATGACAATGTTCCTTTTTGTAAGTTTAACGTTTGAGAGAAAAATTAAAGCCTGAGAATGAGATTCCTGCTCTTCCAAAGACCCTTTTATAATAGGCTAATGACCACTAAAATTGACTAAAAAAAAATCAACAAAACTTGAAAATATAGGAACTTAGTCTATTAAAGACTATTTCACAAGCTCAGGCTCAGCAGTCCTGGAGACAGGAAGATGTGTCAGGAGAGGATCACAGCCAACATTTATTCATTTTTCACATATTATGGGCTCCAAATTCCTATTAAGAAGTCCTAGATGTCAGCAGATAAAGGCATTTTCCTGAATGTCTAGAAATATACACTTTTTTAAAAAAAAAAAAACAATCCTAACCTCTGTTTCTTGTAGCTTTGAACATTTTGGACATGAGGGACAGCAAATTACAGAGGTGTCTGCTGCAAGGGCTAAGAGAACAAAGTCCTCCACAATTTTTGCATTTCAGAATTAGTCTTTTTTTTACTTTTTTTTTTTTTAAATCTATATCTGTGGCTTCAGACTATTGCCATCCAGAGCCAAGCGCTACCATCAAAACCTTGGGGCAGATTGAACCCAGATTTAAATATGTGACCTGAATACAAATGAGCTATGGCCCCTAGAGCACAGAGGACAATAAGATCCTGGTGGGTCCCAATTTGTCACAAACTCAGGCTCTGCTTGGTTGCCTTAGTCAAGGCATGATTGGTTACTCCTGGAAGAAACCCAGACAGAAACCATAGGGAAAAGGTTTATCTTTTCTCATCTTCTGCTCTCCTGTCATGGCATTGGCTATTTTTTTACTGAAGCACTGGCATATGTATTTATCGATGTGCTGGGCATAGAGAGGGAAAGACTAATAAGGAAAAGGATAGAGCAAGGTAATACTGTCCCAGAACTTCACCTGAAGATATGTGTTTGGATCCTTTCCACCAAAAATCTAAGAGCTAAATATTCGTTGTGTAATGTGATCTGCAACAGTACTCTAACCAGTTCAAGTTTCATGTCAGCATTTCTTAAAGGTAAGATTCTACATGGAGTACATCACTTAGGAATGTGATGTATTCAGTCTACAAAAACTGAACCTAAACTACGAATAGTTTAGAATGAGGCATTCAACTGATATTAGCATGTGCACAATTGGAATTTTGCTTTTGCTACTTAATTTGGAGAAATTCAACAACGTAAGTAGGAAAATCAAGTTACTAAATTTGATGTGTATCTCCTCCACCTTCTTGTACTGTTATTCTGAGGGCAAAGGATCTTCTCAGATATGCCTCTCTCAGCTTGTTTAGAAAGTAAAGGAAAAGCAGAAGTTTCCTTAACTGAAGAGAATCAATAAATTCTAGACTATGGAGTGTTAAAGTCTCTGCACAGGATCAGTGATTTACTGTTGCTTTCATTTACTTAACATATAATCAGTAGTCAGTTTGACAACTTGAGCTTGTTCCAGCTAGTACAGATGTGTTTTACCTCATAAATTAAGTTATTAGCTATAAACTATACAAAACCAGAGAGTGTCTATAACATTTTAAAAACAAGAAAATAAAAAGATAGCAACACTATTATTTTTCATGCATTGCTATATTAGTTTTCAGTGCTTCTAACTATAATGACTTAAGAGGAATTTAAACATATATATGTACAGATTCAAGCTAGAATTATAATGTATGAAAGCTAGAAAAAGGATCAGATAAAAAACAAGCTAAAATGACTTACAGAAAGCCCTGTACTTTCATAGGTGTTTTTTTATCACACTACATCAATTTAATCTATTTATACTATCTTTAAACTCAATGAGTAGTGTACATTTACTGCACAAGAAAGAATATTTTCAAAAACAATAGAAAAAGCAGTGCTATAATTTTGTATACCTACTTGGTTCCAGCTTTGTTAATGTTTGAAAGAAAGAAAAAAACATTACTTTGGTGAATACTGAGATAGTATTAGGATTGCTCTTGCTTTCAAATAACAAACAGCATTCTGCTAAGGTGAAGAAAAGAAACTGAATGCTGCAACATTTAAAATGAAAGGGTCTATTAAGCCAAATGAAATTGCCTTCATGAATGAGTCGATGGTGAAGTTTTTTTTTTATATAGAATTGAAAGGTGTATCAGAAATCTCCCAGAGGGAATATGCATGAGATTTGAATTTTCTTTTTCTTTTCTTTTTTTTTTTTTTTTTTCCAGAATACCAGATATGTCCTTCTATTGCAAGTTGATTGCTAGGACTCAGACTTTGCTCTCAAATGTAGGTGTACAAATGTTACTATCCAAAAAGCCTAGAAGTTAGATGTTTTATCTATTCTTCAGACTTAAAAGAGTGTGATTAAGACAATATACATGATAATTAATTCTGAAAGACTAGGTTTAGACTCAAGCATTCCTGTTTCTATGCTTTGATGTGAGCAAGAGAAGGTTTTCATAACTGCTGCTATATTTATTTATCTAATATGCTGGTGGCCCTAGAGATAGTGAACATGTATTCCAGTATTGTCTATTAGTTTCATCATTCTTAACAATCATAAACAGGATAGAAATCAAGCTCCTTTAGGCAGATAGAAGAGTTTCAGTCAGCATTACCAGACATCGGCAATGATCAGAACCTGATTTTCTTTTCTTAAAGTTATATGTAACTGCTTAAGCGATTTTTTGTAGATAAGAATCGCTATTTTCATGGGTCAGATGTGTCTTCTGATTGTTTAATTAAACTACAGTATGTTTCAATAACACATTTTGCAAAGCTATGCCTTTGGCTAGTGTTCTCTGACTTGAATGTAGACTGATACTTCCTTGTAGTTTGGCTTCTCAGACATCTTCCAGGTTTTTCTATGTTAGTCTCTGGAAAACCTAGGGTTTATTTTAAATAGAATTTTGTGTAATTAATTCCCAAAGAGAAGCTGCTATTTGAGATTGAAAGGGATATTTTAAATAAATTCTGTTTTTCTGCTGTTATCATCACTTGCACTGAACAAAGTGATGGTCCTCCATCCACTTAGTCCTTGGTTTATCTTCAGCTTGTGAAGTTCTGCAGATAAAGACAATTTCTGTTCATGTGCTGCAAGGTCCCATGTGACCAAAGCAGATTAAAAACTAAGAATGCAGTTTCCTCAGTACAACTTCTTCATGCTAAATGGTAGTCTAGAAGGTCTAGTAGATGGTAGAGGTTTAAAAACAAAGTTCATTTTTAATATAAACCTCTCACTGCCTAGAATTAAGCGCCTCTACAGGAACACAAAACATACAAACATTTGCATGGTTAGATGATATGAGAAATGCCTGTGATATAGATTTATGTTGCATATCATAATGCGAGAAACTTCTACATGTGGTAGAAATGTGTTATACTATAAATATACTTTTTTTCTGTAGAATTATCATTCTTTTTTGTAACACCACAGATAAATATATTATCCCAGAAATGGTTTGTGTATCAGCTGAGACCACTTTGATGCTTGCCATACGCCATTTTAGTATTTGTTTTTTTTCAGAGTTAATTATAATTGCTTATTTTATGACAGATAAAATTGTTTTCATATCTTAATTAAAGTATTTGTTTTTTTCCCTTTGGGATTATTCAGGCACATCATGCATTGTGATTACTGTCCTCTTTGAAACTATTGTTAAGTTGCGTTTGTTTTTCTAAAATAGGAAGCTGAGATAATAAGATTTCTCATTTTTAATTTGAGCAAAAATAATATAAGTCTTTTTTTTCCCTAAGCAGATTTCATTAAATATGATGTTTCACAGTAGATGATTGTAACATTTAATAGGCTTTTCTGAACTTAACATGGACTTGTATGATTTTAAAATGTGTCAAAGTTTAATGACTGATAGTATGTTGAGGAATGTCTCTTTTTTTCTATTTTTCTGTTAGCAATTTGGACTGTGATTATATGAGATCAGAATTCATTTTCTAAAACCTGGATATGTAGTTCTGTTTGCCAACAATGAGTAAAAATGATTAGATAATATGCATTTTTTTAAAACTAAACATAAATTCAGTTACTGATAAACTAAACATAACCTCAGTACCTAAATATTCAGTTATATTTTCTCCTGAGAAACTGTACTGGTCATTTTAAACTCCTATTGGAAACAGGGTCTATAGGTTTATTTTCCCAGGAATAACTTAAAAATGCAAACTAATTTGTCCTGGCTGTATGTGTGTATGGATAATGTGTGTAAATGTATGTGATAACTCTGTGCTTGAATATTTTACAAGTGACGTTTCATACTCTAGATGTTCATACACAAAAGAACATACAGGCTGTAAAAATAGGAAACAATCTTCTTATTTACACAGATGCACTCTGAGGTTTTAAAATTAAGAAGAATATTTCCTCTCGACAGAGACTTTTATTTATTTTTATCACAAATGTATTCTTACTTTTCTCTAAAAAAATGCAGTGAAAGTCTGTGGAAATTCAGCAGAAATTTCCCTATTCCTATATTTCAAAAATACCCTGAAGTGTAGTTTGGGTAGAGCAATCCTCTTGGTTCTGCATTTTTTGATACGCGTCTAGTCCTTTTTACTCTTTCCAGACAGTAGACTACTGTCAGTTGCTTGCAAAATCCATGGGACTTTGATTTGATGAAGGGCACCAAAGCCTATTTTCTCCTCTATAGAATAGGGTGTAAGCACATCTAGAAATGCTCACAGTAGTCTGGAGTGAGCTACCTTGCATGAAAGTATCAGTACCTCCCCAGGACCATGAGCGCAGGTGTCAACCTGAGTCAAAGGTAGTGAAAAGAAACAAAGGAGATATCTACATTATGCAACTTCTATGGAGGCTCCTCCAGCCTTCCAAGTCCATGAATCTACACCACTCCCTGACACAAGCAGGATCCCATAGGCCCCTGTTCTATATAGTTTATTGTTGGTGCACATGGGGCTGGTGTGCAATAGGTCTTTCATCTCAAGATCATGTCAAAGTGTATGCAACTTATTTGCACTTTTATTATTTACAACTTATTTACTTCCTTGGGCTTCAAAGGGGGCATGTGTGAAGAAAATCATTCAAAGAACTTTCTAGTCTTTGATCACTGCTTCTAGCTACCTGTTTCTGGTCTTATACAAACAGTGTATAACCTTCTTTGTTGTGACTGTAGAAAAGTATGTAGATCTGTGACCTAGACCTCACAATATCTATCTGTCTTTGAAAGACTTGTTCATCAGACATTCTTAGCCTTATCACACTACTTACAGAAAGAATAACTACCTTGATCTAAACAAACTATGAATTTAAGTTTTGATGTAAACACTTTTCTTTTTGTCTCCCTTATTGTGCAACCCACAAGCGAAGCATTAAATAAGGCTCTGTGCATTTGTAAAATCACAGTCTGTATAGTTACTTTCGATTTGACAGAAGCAACTTTAAATTATCTGATCATATTTGCCTTCTGAAAGCTGAGTCTGAGAAAACAGAAGGATTTACAAGTGCATTCTGTTGCTATTTCTTTGTCCCATCATTAAAAATGAGGCTGTAAATCAAACAGTGCATGGATTTCCCTTTTGGCACATTTATCCCCTGCAGGTCATTACTGTGTGTGGGCAGAAAGTGTTGTTGCACTTCAAAGCTGTTATCAGCTTCCTGATAGTGGAATTACAAGTTTAGCCCTGAACAGACCTATGCTTGATTAAACATTTATCTTTTATAGCCCTTCTTCATTTCTCACCATAAAAATACAAATGAATTGACAGTGAGAAAATTCTGCTTTTTTACATTAGAAACAAGAGTTCTTTTGCCATTGTTTTCTTTTTTTCAAAAAAAATATACAGTATTTGTCTGTACTCATATGGTACTACTTCTGTATAAGCCCTGATTGTTTTTCTCCAATCATTTCTCAAAATAAAAAAGCATCAGCAATGCAAAACCTGAAAATACAGTTTTTAAATTAGGTATCATAAGCATGTAAGAGTTACCACCTGCTTCAGAAGCTGATAAAACATTATGATACACTTCTAAAACTGACTAATGTCATTCATGGATAAAGACAATGAAATGGACAAATTCCTTTTTTCCTCTGTAATGATCGTCATTCCCTGAAGCATGACATTTGATTGCACTTATCTCAACATGGATAACTACAAATGTTATTATTGGCTATAAAATTATCCAGCCCTTTCAAAAAATTCATCTATAGCATCTGCCTCTCCCATTTCCTTGCAGCTATGAATATCACAGACTGATGACACACAGGGTAAAAAAGACATGCTTGCTTCTGCATACTTGCCTTACCCATTTTCTGTGGTCTTTAGAAAAGCACTTGAAAAAGAGACTGTTAATAGCATAGACATTAATAGATTTACTTACTGCCCAGTAACATTTATTTTTACCATACCCCACTCGACTTCCAGGAGCCATTCTAGAAGGATCCCTTTCTTGCAGTGTCATATTTACCCATGCCAGATATGGACATTTTGGATGCTGCATGGCATTTAAAATCTCTAGAAAGTGCATGACTGCTCAGTTAGTGGAGGGATACTGTGTCTGTGTGTGTGCGCACACGTGTAGGTTTGAATACCAGACTCAGGTATGTCCACTGCCAGTGACTGGGAAGACAAGGGGATCCAGGGGCAGGTAGTGGGTAGAGTGTCCAAGATAGCTATTGACTGGATCTATATTGTACATATTTATATATGTGTATATACTTTCCACTAATAACCTTTCATTCTGATTAGCTAAAGAGGATGATTATGAATACTGATACCACTTCTACAAGAGAAGGAAAATGGGCAAATCAAGCAATGGAGGTTCCTATATTAATGTTAGATGAACATCAAATATCATAAACAAAAATCATGAAGTGACTTGAGTGAATGATTCCTGACCATGAGTGTCAAAAAGGTAACCAACTTTTCTTTCTGCTGAAATTATAATGGTCAAAGGATAAATGTTTGCCAAAAAATTTCCATTATCAGTTTTTGATGGAAGCTGTTCCTAGTACGCATTTGATACTGAATCTTGAATCTTTAAGGATAAGAAATTTTGAGAAATTGTACTTGTCTCTGTATACTGCCCAGATGATTTCCAAAAAATTCTGAAAGTATATTAAAAACTACTATGCATTAAGGAGTTATTCAGCATTTGTTAGCTTTTACCTGTTTTAGCATAGCTTTAAAGAGAGTACCTAATAGAATCACAGAATCGTTATGACTGGAAAAGACCTTCAAGATCAAGTTCAACCATAAACCCATTACCACCATGTCTTGCTAAACCATGAACCTAAGTACCTCATCTATGTAAGCATTTCAGTTCACTGAATTAAACAAAAATTACTTTCAAAGAATTCAGTAAGTCCTCAAGTGCTATAAAAATTGATGGAATTTCATTATTCTACAATTGTAATTAAAGGGTTTCTAACAGAAAAAAAAAATCTCATTGATATTTTAGTGGAATGTAGTGCATAGTCAATGTATAATGAAAAGCAAACAATATCACTCAATTCACTAATGTGCCTTTGCAATATAATGCAGTGCAATATTCCAGTCTACATAGTATCTGAGACTGTTAAATTAGACTTTGCACAGACTGTTGACTAGATTATGCCTTGCATCCAGCAGATCAGGTAGCTTGAAACAGCACTGATCAGAGTAGTATGGAGTAGTTTTAAAAGGCATGTCCCTCAGCAAACAGTCCTCTAATGTTTTCTATTATAAATTTCCATTCCCTTGTAATAATCTCATGGATGCTGTTTGGGAATAATTCACTAAACTGATGAAAGCCTTGAATGCATTAACTTGGATGTCTTAATCTAAGGCGTTCTAATGATCAGAAGGAAAACAGCAGACAGGATGCTCTTGAGTATGATCTACCTTTTCTGGTGTGTGTGTAGTATAATCCTAAGGATGTCTTAGAAATCTCCAGGATGATCTTTTGTAGTCAGCTCTGGCTGTGACAGCACCAATATGTCACAAATTGCTGTAGACTAGTCCGGTTTTGTTTGGATTCTAACTTCTTCCCATATTTATAAGATGTATCTCTGATGAATAGGAGTAATCCATTCATTAGATTATGGACCCTAGTTGTCCCAATGGTAGTTACAATCCACACAGTGCTCCTAATACTCTGCTATTTGCATCTGAAGCTGTGATCTATTTGAAAGACTGTAGAGCTATGTGTAAGCAGACAGTTTCCCAATGGACTATTACACTAACTAGAGAGATTCTTAAGAATTTTTTGTTTCCCCTAAGTACAGAACAATTTACATTCTAAAGAAATGTGCTCCTCATTCATTCATTGGAGATCAGAAGATATGAACAACAGCTTTTAACAATGCAGTAACCTTCTTAAAATGAACTGTTAACACTGAAGAAAGTCTTTTCACCAGATTTCTGCAGAGAAAAGACTTTGTTTGGAAATATCATTCTAAGTCATCTCCACCATTTGGATTTTTGTACTCATTTCTGCAAGGTGAAAAGTACTCCAAGAACCCAAGTATCAAAGACATGATAACTTACAGTTGAGCATGTGTAATAATAACGATTTATGGGGAAGAGGGAAGATAAGGTCAAAACATTAGTACCCTAAAAATAAGCCAATGTATCCACACTGTGGAAAATCATCATCATCAGGACTTGCAGATGCTTGAAAGAAAAAAAAATATATATATAAAAAGGAAAAAGCACGCAGGATTTGAGAGAGAAATTCCTGAAAAAAATCCTTCTTAATGAAATGTAGTTCTGTTTCTCCTAGGCTATATCCGTTACTATGAAAATCATATAGGCATGCAACAAAAAGCAATATCTATCTTTTTTTTTTTTTCCTAAGACTTAACTTCCTGTTAATGAAAGAAAAAAAAATCAAAAAGATTGTTAGGAATATGTTTGCAGCAGTGCATGCTATCATTTCTTCACCTAAAAGATGAGGTTCAGTATGTTAACTGGCATTGTATACAGTGCTTGAGATTCTCTTTGCAAAACTGCATTTAGTATTTTCACTAGTCCAGAAGAAAAGCAGAAATTAAAACATGCCATCCAGGATAGTTAATTTTTCATGAATTAACTATTAAAGAACATATTCATAAAAATATATTCTTATGCGTATTTTGGATGGATGGCAAGAATTTTGTTGTTGTTGTTTTAAATTTGCCAAAATATTGCTAGGATAACAGTAATATTTACAAATTAAGACATCAAGGCTTAGCAGGTTAATTTAGTGCTTAGCTGCACTAAGAAAAGACCCAGGAATCTTTATGTTAGAACACTATTTTGGCTTCACAAATTGGATTGCATCAGATCATAAAGTTTTGAATAAGTCTTACATAAATGTTCAGTGTTTTTACAATCTAGTCTGCTGACACTTATGGAAACCACAAATGCGTAATCAAAATGACAATAAAGCCACATTGTAAGAAAAGTACTGTATAAATAAGTAATGAGACTTCCTTTCAGTAGATGTTCATAGAAAGTGCACATTAAATTATTATTTTTCTGTCCAATAGCTCAGTCTACAGAAAAGAAAATGGAAGAGAAGATATGGCATGGGATTTGCTGTAGTCTGGAGTTACTGGACAGAGCACAAGCCTGACAGACAGACACAGCACATAGGGAGAAGTTGAAAGATTTTGTTTCGTTATGTCTATCTTGCCATATTTTCTGTTTTCTCTGCTTTTAAATATTTATTATGCTAGTTAATCCTCAGATAAAATCTGCTGGAGCCTTTGATATTAACTTTTTAGGAAAACAAAAACAAGAACAAAATACAATTCAAAGCCTTGGCAGGCTTGTGGCCTCAGGAAAGCATGGGTATTGTAATATCTTTACTTTGGTGCAGAATTAACTAAACGTGCACATCTATGCTCATTTGTATAGTCAAACACATTTGTAGTTATGGAAGTTTTAGGGATGGACAAAGATGTTTAATTTCTTTAAATTAAAAATAAAAATGTGTTCATTTTTCACATTTTGTTTTTGTACTTCATTATGTCTTTTGAAAAATCTTACTTGAAAAGCTGAGTGTTTAGTAATAGGGTTACTAATAATACTAACTAGAGATCATAGCATAAACGGAGACATTTAAGTTCATGTTCTATCATCAGATTCTCACCTCTCTGTCTCCTATTTTTCTTGCCAATTTTTAATGCCACTGGGCACTTTCAGATTTGACAGAGAAGCATTTTCTTGAGACTTAGAGACAAAGACATTTTCTTGAGATTTTGGGGGAAATGCTACCTGGGTAGAGAAGCTGGTCTTCACCTTTCAGTGAAGGAAGTGCAGTAGCACTAGTAAATTTTTGGTTTCCAGTCTTTGCTGGTTTCCTTGCTCATAATACTACTAGATGGTAAGTGAAATTAAAGCAGTTAAACTGAGATAGCAATGTAAATGTCCATGGTACTGACTAAAAGATATCATTTGGATACTGGTTGCAACAAACCAAAAATAAAATGGTGTAAAAGGAAAAATAATGCACTCTGCTATTTCTAAAAAATAAAATATCCAGATCAAAGAATGTCATGACAGAAGTTAGAAAGGAAGATAGCAAATGAATGAAAGCTATTTACAGATATTAGATATTTCCTTGTGTATTATTTTTTTTCCCATCTGGAGAGACAAACAATGGCAAAACCAATCTGGAGATTGTTTTTCTTTTACTATGTCTTATTCTGAGTTCATAGTAAAGAATTAGACATTGTGCAGGAAGAATGCATCAGAGGAAAAATACCTTTTTAGAAATTATTTTGTAGCAAACTGAGGAACTGGAAATATCTCAGGAATTGCCTTGCCCAAAGGCAGACAAACCAGAACTCTGTTTGATAATGAAAGAAAGAGATAAGCTACAATCTCTGGGAAAAAAAAAAAAAAAAAAAAAAAAAAACAGCAACTTTAAGGCATACTTTAAGGGATAATTCAGACTCTTCTACATATAACACTAGTACCTTTTGATGATATCTTTTGGTTGGCTGCTAAAGCATCCTCAGAAGGGTTTTAAATTTCATGAGACATAAAGAGCCTATCACAGATTTCATTGAAAGGCTATGGAAACATGAAAACAAAATCTCATAGTGAATACATAAAAGCACAGGCATTTTTGTATTTCTTAGACCTAATCTAAACTCAGAACTTAGAAACCTTGCTGATAGATGAAGGTATAAAATCTTCATTTTCAATATGATTTTTTTCTTTGTCTCTTTGTGGTTTGAATTTCTTTTTTTCTCTCTCTCTCTTGCAGAAATAAAGATAAAAGAGAATTCTTTTATATTTTCCACATGAATACATGCAAAATAATTAGTTTTTAGAGGAAAGAATTTTTTTTGCTTAGTGATATTTCTATAGATTTTAAAATTTGGTCAGAAGAATTAGAAATATGCCAATGGACTTTTGAATAACATTAAATAAACTTACCTTCTAACTGAAGATAAAATCAAAGCCATTTACTTCTGAAATATATCTTCTGTTCTGAAGATGCTTTCCCAAGCAATAGAGCAAGAAACCAAACAATGTTAAAGAACAGCAGTCTTTGAAATCAAACACCGGGAATTAAATTCAAGTGAAGAACAGGGGAAGCGATTAGTCACTACATCTTTTTTTTTTTTTTTCCCTTGTACACTTGTAAATAGTCCACTGGAAGGCCTAGTCTATAGTTTAGCCATCCATATAGCCAAGCTCAGTTGTTTCCTTTCCTTTTGTTTTTGACATCTTAATATTTTTGTAATGCTTATCCATGAATCCAAATATGAATTTACAGACATTTGGCATGCTTCACAGAGTTAGATGCATTTCCTGGTAACTTCGCGGGACAGCCGGACATGAGCCACCAAGTGGCAGACTGCATAGGTCATTAGGAAAAATGCATGTTCTTTGCCATAGAAATGCTCTGTTTTTATGCAACTGTTCTCTGTTGCATTGTGGCTTACACCGGCTTGCCTTATCAGTCACCTTTTGATTTGAGAAGGAAATGCCCTTTAAAATTCCAGTTTGCATAACCAAGTAATATAGTAAAAGGTAATACTTTATGTATGAATTTGAGTTTGCAGTAACAAAATGCGGTGAGCAGAAAATAAAAATAAATAAATAAATAATAAAAAGAAAGATTGACTCTATGTAAGATAAAGGAGGACCCAGCAGATAAATAATGACATTAGTCAGGTGCAGCGCCGTTAACTATGGGAGAAAAGGTAGAGCAATTTGTCTCTGTCTCTTCTTCCGTTGCTACTATTCTTGTAGAAGCTGCAGCTGTCTTTTATGCTTCTTGCTAACTCTTTGTCTTTTCACCATACCTAGGAAGATTTATATATGCTGAATATATTTTACTTTTTTTTCTCTCCTAAAGCCAGCTCTACCTTTCACATAAAGTTGCATTTCTTTAGTGACCATTAATGAGCCTGTGTTCAATTTCTGGTACCATCTTGTTCCTCTATTTTCAAGGATTATATTATCATTTTCCACTTGTACTCTTGGGGACCCCTTCTGCATTATACAAAGTACATAAATAACTTTGGGAAAGGAATGGTGGAATACAAAGCTTTCCTACCATGTTTTGTATTCTATAGGCTTTGTCTTAATTCCTGCCTTTGAATTCCATCCAAGTTTGTGGTTTGATTATAGGCTCCTTAGCTGCAAAACAGCTCTGCTTTACTGGGAGGGATAAAAAGGCCTCAATAATCTTCACAGCTTGGCGATCAAAGTCATTTTCTTGGTGTGCAAGCAAGTTCAATTTTTGAAGGGACTAGAGAGGTCTTTCTGCCGATGTGTATGTTACTGTCAGACACAGAAATTTGGTTGTTGTTGATTCCTGATGAGCTTGTGAACAGAATTATTCATGGTTATAAATTACCTACCTTGGTGCTCTTGGTGTACAGCATGGTCACCAGGTAAAACTCTGAAAAACCTTAGGGAGCAGAATACTTACTCCTGATTAAAATAATAACTTCATTCTATAAAATTGCATTCCTGAGCATAGATACCCGGAGAACCTTTGATAGACAACAAAAAGTTAAGCAACTTGAATTGTTTTTTGGTTTATATACATCTAAATTTCACCGACATTTTAAATCAGGCAAAAAGTATATGTCTTCAATTTTGCTATTGGAGACTAATGTATATGAATGCAGGCCAGTATTTTCTCTTCTGGAAGTCAATGAATATAACTTTTCTAGGGCTATTCAGTCATTGCAATCCTCTGTAAAGATTCTGGCTTACTTATGTTTGGACACTACTTGCTTTTGGACCATTCAGTGCTACTTGTGTGAGCGCAAGGACTGCATGCATGACAACTGAGGGTATACTAATAGCAATGGACTCAGAGTTCAAAAAACAGTGGAAACAGCAATTAGGTTTAAGTAAAATGACATACTTACTGCACACATTTAACGCTGACATCTTGTTACATTTTCAAAGCCAGAAACAGAGACCTGCTACAGATATCTTAATTTTAAAAATGAAGGAAATCACTTTTCACTGGTATTCTGAAAATCTTCCCCCAGAATGACAAACTCAGGAATCAATAGGAAGTTTAATACTTTTTAATGAATTTTGCTGTGGAAATATAAATCCTTAATATCGTAAAAATATTATGTACTAAAATCATACTTTTATAATGTTATCCTTTTTCTTTAAGGTAATGTTATGACATAAAATGGTGCACAAAACTTATGAAAAGAATAAAGTTTAATATAGGGAATTCAGTAGTGAGGATGAACATCAGGACATCTATTGAGGGTGTACATTATGCTTGCTACTAGCAGTAGATAATGATTCACCTGTATATTGCAAAATCATTCTGGTTCTGAAACGAAAATTTAATCTTTTAAACATTGGTTAATATTATCAGTCCCAAGTCTTCTGGGATGTTTAATTGTCTGATTTAAATTAAATGCTTTATGCCAGCTTTTGTTACCACCCAATTAATTTTCAAAACCAATTAAGATAAAAATCACCCATAATAATCTTATACTTATTATACCTATAATTTTGCCAATCTCATTTACCATTTTTGACCTAGCATTAATGACTCCTGATTAGAAGTGAGCGTACACTCTAGGGTTTGTATCTGTGAACTGTTGATGTATTTGGAAAAGAATGTCCTCTTGAGGTGTATACTAGCTTTGCTAACTGTAGAGGTGAGTAATTTACAATGAATAATTCATTTGACATGTTTAACTTATTTTTAGGCTAGCATAGTGTCTACAAGCAGATCACAGTTTCTTCAAAGTACTAATTGAAAGTGTGCAAGATACATCCTGTGCATTTTGTCCCAGGGTTGCAAAGGTTTTGGTGTGTGCTGAATGCTTGTAATGTTCTCATCAAACTTATTTCCCAGCATATTTCCTGCGTTCTGCACTCTTATCACAATACTTCAAATGTTTTGAAACAGTGAATAGAGATGGAGTTGAGACTATAGGCCAAATTAAAACATCTAAAAATGAGAACTAATAGACTATAGAAATATTTTATATTCTTTGTCCAAGCATAGCTTCTGCTCCATATTTATACTAGCTGTGCACTCTGTGTGTACAGTTAAGACTTCTCTTTTAAGTGGCCTACCATCACTGTGCATTATGTTCAGACTGTTACATCTATATATGATACAAAATGACATTAAACAACATGAAATAAGTAACCCAGCTGATCATTTATTGTCAACATTGTTCATGTAAATGCATCTGAAAAGCTCCTCATTTCATAAAAGGAAACCTTTTATTCTCGTAGGTCTGGAAGTCAGAATACAGATAATTTATCATGTAAACTGTTTTCTTCCTGAGTGCCTAGGACTAGACCCTTTCCTTGCTCTCATTTATGTATCTCAGACAACTATAATCACTGCCTGATCAGGCTTATTTCATTATGCCTGAAGATAGAATGTAACAAGTACATATTTTTAAGAAATATTTCTGAGACAGCTAGCAATCCTTAGGGATGATCTGCAATATATCCACATGTCATTTTTTTCTATATATATGAATGATAAGGATATCTCCAAAGACCGGATTTATAAACCCAACTGATTTTTAAAAGTGAGTGTTCTGCCTGGTTTTATCCTGACTACAAACATTTTAAAACAGAACAGACACTTTCAGAAAATCTATGTTGTGAACAAAACTATCAATATTCAATAAATATCTTCAATATGAAATATCAAAACAAGTTAGTAGTAAAGTATGAATAAATATTAAATTTGAACTGCAATAAATGAGAAGATAGAAGATAAAGAAAGCAGCTCAGCCTTCTCATGAGCTATTTGCCTGTTTATTTCAAATTGCTTTCTCTACCTGGAATATTGCTTTTTCTCCTTCTAAAACTGCTGTCTCTGGATCAAAGGGCTTTCGGGTTATGGCATCAGATGAGAAAAGTTAGCAGCTTCCTAACTGGATCTATCTTGACTATGATCCATCTCTTCATTAAACTTAAAAATCTACAGCCAGAGAGAATTAAGCCTTAAGAAGAACTATAAAGGGCTCATCATTCAAGTAAATGAATGTTCTGCATGAGTGTTGGAAGGAGTAAGAGTAAAAAGAATGAACCATCTGTTTGGGAACTGACACAGAATTTAGAAGTCTATATTGCAGGTATAGATCATAAGTCAGACCTGGCACTTTATGTTTCTGTGTATATTACAGTGCCTTTCTGAAATTAAACTAAGGCAAGGGCTGTACAGACCAAGTTGCCCAGGGGTGAGATTAGTCTAGTTAGGGAGTAGAGTGAAATATCCCGAATTAGGGCAACTCATCTGCCCTAACAGATGAATGTGTTAACAGGATTGTGTTATACAATTATAGTTATTCTTTGTTGGGCCATCTGGCATTTTCCAGGAAAAATCTATTCATGTGCTGATGACCCAAGTTTAAATATAACACATATTAAAAAAGTCATCATCGCAATCAAGCCTTTCTCCTCTGTCACACCAACTGGTTATATGCAGACAGAGGGGAAAAATATATATGGAGAGTGTGTGTGGGGTTTTTAGTGCTTGTTTTATGATAATTTTTTATTGACCATGAAAAAAAATGTTGTGGATTTTTAGATTAGGCAAGAAATTAGGATTAGTACAGCTTTACTAAGATGGATAACATTATTCTAGGTGAGAGAATGAGGAAGTAAAGTTTAAATATATGCACACAAAATGTAGCAACATAACCTCAGGTCACTGTTAGTCAGTGCCCAAGCTAAGTTAAAAAATCAAAGCCTCATTTCACTTGCTAGTGATATCTAGTCACCACTACTTCTAGATGTTCAGCTTCAGGTAGAAATAAAGTACTGATATACTCTGTTGACTGTGTGGAATAAAGGGATTTTAAACCTTACTGCGTCAGTCCTTAGTATATCTATGTTTTATATTTCAGTAGTAGGAATTTGCATGCTAGAGCTCAGAATGGAAGAATGCAGTGAAAATCATACACAAAATGAAAGCTTGTCTGAGAGATTGTCTAAAGGAGTGCCAAAACCTGACTCACACCAAATCAAGGGAAATTGTCATCTATATCAAAGAACTCGTGATTCCCTTTCAAAGATATAATTATTAATGTTAATGATCTCTACAAGAAAGCTGATATATAAACTATTTCCTGGGTTTGTTCTCCTGTCAGTTTGCAAAAATTTTATATGCTTTCAATGCTATTTGTATATTAAACAATTACTGAGTGAATAGGTGAAGAAAAATAAAGTATATTCTAGCATGAACTCAAAGAATATGTTAGCTTATGTTTTCAATAAATGATCTGTGCCACAGGCCAGACCACTAGGAGTTGAACATAAAAGGCACCAGGTTGCAAAAGAACTTCTGTAACATCTCTGAAGCTTTTTCCTCAGGAACTAAACTGTTCAGTCAAATTAGTGGAGGAGTTTCCTGCTCACATCATTGTTACTGTTAACAAATGATAGTTTACATACAAAATATTATGCTTCATATTTAAAAATCTAGTGCCTATCAGTAAAAAATCCTCTGCCTGATAGGAAAAAAATATCTGCATTCTTGATTGTCTTCAACTTCAGAGCAGAAAGCTTCATATGTTCCCAACACAGCTTCTACACTGTGGGTCATGCATCTTGCACCAAACCAAACTATATTATTTTTTGCCGTACTTTATCCTAACAACGTACCTTCCCAAATAATATGATCCATTTTCTGCAAGATTCTTTTTACAATGCTGAAAGCTCAGGCCATCTTATTGTACTGCTTATCTTATCTGGGAGTTCCATTACCTGATGTTAATTAGAACCTCACTGGGCATTTTTGCCTTCTTATTCACCTTATGCTGTTCACATGCCTGCACAGGTAGATCACAGATTGATATTGGTGTCATTGGACAATTCTAGTACAATTCCTTGTATTTATTGCTGAAAATATATTAAATTTTCAATTCTATATGTGCAAATATATATCCAGGGATGGGAAGCATAACTAGCTGGGAAGAAATATTTAAGTGTTTTTGGACAGAGGTTGGAGCACTGTATTTTATCAATAAGCTTTTATTAACTGAGCAATAATTAATTTACATTCCTTCATTTTTGTTTCATATTTTAAATATTTAAATGTTTAATGTTTTTAATTTTAAAAAAGACTTTTTTTTAGCTGTAAACAAAGATAAAAATATACAAACAATATTTAGAAACTGCATATTTTAAAAAGAAGGCATTTTCTGTCTTTAATAGAAATATACTGGACTGGTTAATATTTTCACACAAGCATGGACTTACTCCTAGTAATTCTTCACTGATCCCCACTCCTCCTTATGAAGTCAATGCGTGTTAATAGTTAATAAGGAAAATACGTGAGTGAGATTTGCAGAATTAGACTCTTTTATATTAAAGTAGTGAAATGAAATGCTAAACTCTTATCTGATTGATTCCCACAAAAGCTACTCTGCTGCACAGTGTAAGAGGGTTCAATCTTTTCCATTAAAGTATTTGCCCCCTTTCCTCTTTTGCCCAGTGAAAGATTGATGCAAATTTGGAATGATACCCAGTAGGGCAGATTGCGTTATTTTATTTCAAAGAGTGTGATGAAGTAAAAGGATTGCTTATGCCTGTCAACTGTGCCCAAACAGTAAGTCATGGACGGATGTTAAGAAACTTATAAGAAAGTCAGGTATTGAGGTAGCTGACTTTTTTTTTTTTCCATACAATGGCTAGATTTAATGAAAAACTAACTGTTTAAATTATTGGACCAGACAGGCTCAGCATAAGCCAATCTGCCAGCTATGCCTTCTCATTAGCTGGTGTAGGGCATTCACCCTGTTCAGTTTCACGCTACTTTAATTGTTGCTAGTCCCAGGCTACCCTTTCAATAATATACAACATAGGCAGCAAAACACACAGAAAACACTCTTTTATCTGAATTCTATGTCCTGCTCTTTGCTGTTCTGGATGAAGGGATCACAAGTTCTCCATTCTGGAAAGGCTGGTTTTGCAACCTTGAAGAAAAAGCACACGACTTTTTGAAATTGAACTCAAGTGAGTTTGGTTATTGTGGGTGTTAACTCCAGAATAGTTGAAGACTAGATTGTGTAAACTCATTCTGCAAATTCCTCAGGAAAAAATAATAATAGTAGTAATAATAATATAGACAGCATTCATACAAACTGAGCTGAAAGCATTGTATGAGCGGAAAGCAGAAAGAGAATAGATTCAGAACTGTTTAGATTCTGATTTATTTTCATGGTAAAAGGTCAATTTCATTTTCTTTCAGTGGAAAAATAACAAAAAAAAACTTTTCAAAATAAACGTATGAGTATTATTTGCAAATGTACTTGTCTATGTCCTTTTAAATTGCTACTCACTAGACTGCTACCCTGCACCCAGTTTATTATATATGCATCCTCTTTGCACAAGAACATAGGGTCATTCTTTAAGTACATTATTCAATTTTCATCTTGCATATATTTTAAATTGTTCAGTTACTCCATTAACAGCTCATGCAAATAGAATTAATGAACTAGTTCCCACTCTTTTTTTTCTTCAGAAAAATGTGTGATAATGAACTCGTGTTTATATAGTGATTTTGATCCTTACATATTTTACAGGCCGCTAATTTCAAGACATTAAAGTCTTGAATCTGAATTGACTTAGACTAGCATTTCTCATTTTGTTTATTATTATTGTTATATGAAGCATTTTCAGATGAATTACAAAATATTACCATGAGAAAGAACTGTGTGGATTATTTATGTGAGGAATAGAAAAACAAGCTAATGAAGCCTTCAGGTATTCCTATTAAAGTGGGGGAAGGGAGCAGAATGAGAATGTAGCTCCCTGAACTGGAATTTGACCAAGCTATAAGGATTAACAGTCTTCCTTGACCAGAAATACCAAGGCAGCTTTAACAAGGAAACACATCTGGCAAGCAGGTAGCGTGGAAGCCAAATAATACTGTCCTTCATCGGTTCTTAAAATTCTGCAGACTTGAAGAGTGTTGCTAGAAGAGTTTCTAGGAGTGATATTTCACTGTGCAGCAAAAGGAAGACTCAAGTTATGAGGTCAGAGATAAATCACATTAATGGTCTTATTGAAACAGCTTTGCCTAGGAGGGAGGTATAGTCTCTTTCCCCAGACACAAGGAAAGCAAGCTGTTGCAAGGAGCAAAAACTCTTGTGCTCTGGGGACATTTAAACCTGCCTTTGAACAGTGATGCTTCTTATGAGGGGAACATGCTTTAAATATGACAATAGGATTTTCAAGGCAGCCAGTACAAAAGAAATTTTCTTATTTTTATTGGACTTTATCTCAATGAACATATTTCTCCAGTCAAGAAAATCTCAATGTCATATTTGCATGCATAGAAAAGGGCCATAAATATACTGAATCTTTCATTTTCATAACTGGCCTCAATTCAAGGAAATCAAACAATTTTCCCCTTAAAATAATGGTTAAATGGTAGTCTACCTCATCTCTCTGATTTAATTATGTTTTTTTTCAAAAGGAAGGAAGGAAGGAAGGAAGGAAGGAAGGAAGGAAGGAAGGAAGGAAGGAAGGAAGGAAGGAAGGAAGGAAGGAAGGAAGGAAGGAAGGAAGGAAGGAAAAGAGGGGGGAATCCAACCAAGGTTTTGGGGAGTAGGATTTAATCATTCAGGTAAATGGGGATTATGTCTTGTGGAACTTTTAGGCTTAAATTCAATAAATTCAATACAGGCACTTTTTTTTTTGTACTATGTTTTAGATTTCTGTGAAAGGTCACCATATGGAGATAAAAGAGTAGAGGAAATAAAAAGCAATAAGACAAAACAATAAAATCATCATTTTTCTTGACCTTTTTCAAATGCATTCATCATGCAGTATATGGTAATCTTGTTAGAGCTTTGAAACTACTGTGGCTGTGAGTGCAGCTCTCTCTAGCATCCACTTACCAAGCCCCTTTCTGACAAGGGCAGATAGTAAAAAGGCTCCATCTGAACTGAACCTCTACATTATCGATGATTCAAGGCAACAGTTTTCTTTACTGTGTATGCACTTTGCTATTTCTGCACTCTCTGGCAGACATTTTCTGTGTTACTGATATTCAGCTTTGTGTGAAGTTATGATAATAATAAGCAAGAAGAGCAAATGTTGCATTGCTTAACTGCATGTCACGCAGTAGAAGGAAAAAGACAGTAAGGATGAAGGAGTCTTCATAACTTTATAAATATAACAAAGAAGTTCAGTTCCCATGCAAGTACATTGCAAGATGTGCACCACCAAGTTAACTATGTGCTCAACATTAGCGTTACTCACTGAAATTTCCAAACTGAAACATTTGGCTTACTATCCTATAAAAGGGAGTTGCATCAAATAGACTATGTTCATTTTCTTTTGTTTTCACAGAGTTGGTTAATCCTCCATATCAACTGTGCTTTGATTAAATATGACTTTTGCTTTCAGCTCTCATCCAACATTGATTTTGTTAGTGTTTGTGTTTCATGTATGATGTCTTTTAAATATAAAATATATTTGCTTGTTATTACAAATGTGAGACTTTTTCAAACTATAAGATCTGATGATAGGCATTATTTCAAAATAATTATCTACTTAGTATATTTAGAGGAAATTTTGAGAACACTTGGGGGAAAAAGTGTTGGTTTTCATTGTACCAAGCTGAAAAATCACATTTGTGAAACCTGGAAAAATATCCTTATTTGCAAACATAGCACAAAACCTCCACCTTTCTCTATCCCTCTTTTTAATTATTTCTTTGGCAGACTCTAACTTCTCTCCATCTGGTTAGAAGGTTCAGTCTTTTAATGTGTTGTTTGGAATGACTTAATTCTACAGTGTAATAAAGGAAAATCAAACTCACACGTGAAAATCTCAGAGAAGTAGATTTAAGCACACAGATCTATGCTGAATGTTTTCGAGGTTGCAAGTGAAAATTAGAAATTTGCCAGGGATTGTGGAGGAAGAAAAAATGTTGATAAGAGTAGTTTTGCACTCTAGAGATCTTCATCAAATTTCATTCTTAGTTAAACTCATATAATTCTTCTTGTATTTCCTCCATTGGCATTTTATGATGTCAGTCAGGCACTTTAAACTTGTCACACATCTACAGGAACCCCTGAGAATGTGTGACATTAATTCAAATTAAACTCATGTACGGCATACTAATTGCAATTTACAGTGAGGTAACAGTTCCAAACATTTCACTCAATCCCCTCCCATTAGTGGACATTTTTCTTAGGATCAATCTCCTGCCTTTCTAATTGACCCTTCTGGAAGGATTAAGCTATTCAGGATCTGGCATCTGGTATAAGGTTGTTATTCAGCCTCCATTTATGTAGGCTGTGAAGAAAAACAGGCACTAAAGACAGATGTTTCCCCTGTGTCTGAGAAATACATATGCCCAAGAACGATGCCTTGGGTTGTTTTGCAAATGTAACCAGCTCTAAATAGTGTAAAGAGAAAGCCCAGATGACTGCGTTAGATGAGACACTCTATAAAAGAGCTTAAAGAAGTGAGCAACACACATGCTGCTACTCAAATTTTCTACCACACTGAAAAAGAAGCAAAAAATATCCAAGGCAAAGGGCACGGAACTGAATTTCAGAAGCAGACTGATCAGCAGCATGTCAGTGAGCAAGTCGGCTCACCCACCAGAAAGTTCTGTTAGATCAAGGTTTCTTATTTTGAGTCTGTATACTTCCTAAGGCAAAGGAGAGCTGATGTTGAGAGAAAGCAAAGCATTTCCAGAATATAGGTAGTTAGTCATATTAAGGGAATAATGGCCAGTCCTTTTGATCTAGGGATCAAATTTGTTTGATGGCTGCCAGCCATCAGAACAAAACTTCATATATCCACCTCTCTCTGATTGCGAATTAGTGATGACTCTATAATATCAGTAAATTACTTTCATTAACTCATTATTTTTTGGTTAACTCACATTATTTTTATCCTCTTACAAAGAGAAAAGGATCTTCAGGGAGAAATTATGAATCGACCATGGATCAGTGTTCTGCAACATAAACTAATTAACTTATTTTTTTTTTCTGTATTGCAATGAATCTGTGGAGTCCTTACATGTAACTGCACTGGCATCTTTCATTACTTTCCTGTATTTTCTGTATTTCTGGTTGTCACATTAGAGTATTAAGGATGGATTGCTCATTCAGACAAGTCTTTTCCAGAGTACCTCCCTACAGGTTAAGGGAATATTTTTATAAAAGTGTCTGCAACTGTTCTTATTCAACTCTGTTATAAATTTCCTTTTGAATGTTGTTGTATTAGAGAAGACTTGACACTGTGTAGCATTTTTTAAATCCATTTTTGCTACTTGTGGTTGTCACAGAGCTCTAAACTAGTGCAGAATCACTGTACTTGTCAAAAATTAGGTTGCTTAAGACAAGTTGGCTCCTGGATTAAGTGTAGATATGTGAACATAAAATATCTTTATTCTCCCGACTGCCACCAGTCACAGAACTTTATTTGAATAAGCTCTTTTATCTGATTGTCTTCACATGTGAAAAAACTCAGCTTTTCTGTATAAGGATACATTAACAGAATTCTTTGTGATTTCTTTGTGGAACACAGAAATGAACATTAAACATCCCTGTCTGAATTATTCTGGTGTAAATAAAATATAAATAATTAGTCTAGTACTAAAGGATCACATTTATTGTGTTTTGTTCATTGTGTTTAGCCCACATAACTACCTGTGTGCCTTTATAGATGTAAGCATGTAAAATCATCTAGCTAAAATAAAAATCTCCAGAAAATCATTTATCACCTGACTTTTATGGTCACAGTCTTTCTCTTTTTCAGTTTAATCTTTACCAGTTGCATCAAGTTCATGAAATCAAACAGGAACACTCTTTACAACATGAAATATTTGCAATAGTCACAGTACACTGTTCAGCAGCCAGCCAGATTCCCTGTTTTAATATTCAGTATATGGACAACAGAGCCCTGAGCAATGAGATCTTTTCCTGCCTCCCAGCCTTAGATTCAGTGTTGAACAACCTTATATAACTCACTTCAACTAATTACAACAAGTTTTCTTTTCAAGCAGTACTTACTTAGCACTGCAATGAGCTTGATATAGATACATAGTGGGTACCTGAAACAGTCTGGGATTTAGGATTTTTTCACTACCCTGTGTTGCAAATTGTCTTATGACTATTCTACATTACATATTCTATTCTATTCCACATACAGAGTTTAAAACAAAATGCACAAAATTTTCAGTACATTATCTTGATCTCATATGACTGTTTTTAGACCTCTGTGCCCTTATTTCCACCCTACTACCCACCAATACCAATGCAGAGCCTCTCTGAGAAAATGCACTACCTGCACTTTAGTGAGGTTGCAGCAGTACCAGTCAATATGCTGACTTTGGAAAATAAAGCTTTCCTGTTTACAGTGCATCAAATTACAAAGACAAGAGAACCCCGAGAATACAATAGTACTAACAGGTAAAAAAGACGTAATCCTCTGCATGTTACAAAAGTGGCCTATGTCAAACAAAGCCCTTAGTCAGGACTGAGGCAAGCAGAATAACAGAACTGAAATTTATTTGTCGTTGAGACAAATAATGATATAATAGAAAAAGAACATCATTCTAGTCACATATGCCAGGAGATAAGGCTCTGTGATAAAGAGGATTATTCCTCCCATGTTAGTATATGATGCATTTGTTCTGAAGAATCAGGTTTTACACACTGTGTTCAGACATTATGTACTTTACTGTTAGAGGCTAATAGCTTTGGCATGGCTGCCATCAAATAACAAAGGTTTGCATTTACAGAACAACTTTTTTTATATTTGTTCATTTGGTCTTATGCACACAGATTTGTCCCTTGTATCCATTTGAACTGGTGAGAGAAAGACAGTGTAATTGTTGCAGAGTTATGGAGAAAAAAAAAAAAAAAGGACAAACATCTGTTTCCACAATAGCTTGAGTAGTTACTGATTCTGGATATACAGAGTATTCTATTAGGCAGACCCAGCAATAAAGATCTTCATAATAACTGAGCAAGCTTCAAAGCCTTGTAAAGACTACTTCCAATGGCATAAAAGAAGTACACAGAGGAAATCAAATTTTACACAAATGTTTCTGAGGTGGATGTTATAGAGAATGTAGACATTGTTTTTCAGCTTTAAAGTTCCTGCAGGAGTCATTATCCTTAGGAGATTAAATCTGTAAATTCAAAGCGGCAGAGTCAATGGGCAGTTATTCAAGCACCAGATTAAAATGATTAATGGCAGCCAAGGGCTAGATAATGTGTGCAGAAAGCCACAGCACACTAATACATATGTTCTTCTTCATGTGTGCTTCGGTTTTGACTAGCCTGATGAATTTTGTTTGATTGAGTTATCCAATAACATGGGGAGGAAGGTTAATTTGTTAGCCACAGCCACATGGGTGCTGGCTCTATTTTTCATCAGTACATCTTTTGGTACTTAGGGGACTTATTCTGCACAAATAACAGGGGGAAAATTGGAGAGGAGAGGAGAGGAGAGGAGAGGAGAGGAGAGAAATAACAGCAACAACAACAACAAAAACTAATTGCCTGGCATTTCAATACAGTCTCCATACTAGCATCTTCCAGAGCCTGCATTTTGAGGCATGATATCAAATCACGCAATTTCCTACATCCCATGGGCTGTAAGACACAATATTTGGAAGCACCCAGGGGTAACAGACATTTGCCAGCTGCCTCATTGCCACTGGCAAAATCCTAACAAAATCATTCTTTAATTGAAGAAGTGGTGAGATTGAACAGCATGGAGCTGTTACATACAAAGATAAAATTTAACCCCAGCTGAATTCCCTCTTGAGGTTCTGAAGCAGCAACAGGCCTGTATTCCATTAAGCACCGTGTCAAGTTACCATGTGGCAGCCCACTCGGGTCTCCAAACATCATTGCATTATAGGCAGGGGAGACAGGAGGAGGTGGTGTGCAAGTAGCCAATAGATTATTAAATCTGATTTTACTGTAAGGATTGCATCACTGACTTTTTTCAGAATGAAGAGAATTTCTCTTAGCTATTAAATATGGAATTATTTTTCAGAAACTGATTTGAACAGCAATCTTTGTGTAAACAAGACGTTGTCTTCTATTTAGTTAATGATTGCTAAATATTTTTTTCCTGATGTTACAAAAGGAAAGAAAAAAGAAAAAAAAAAAGAAAAAAAAGAAAGAGAGTGATCCCTTCTAAATATGCAACATTGTTAGAAGAATCGGACTGGGAAATTTCAGAAAAACACTATATGATAAGAAAAGTAATTGATAAGGTTTTAATTTCAAACTCATTAGCTGAACCCCTACTTCATTTTTACTAGCAGCATGCTTATTATATAATACAGACATTTATTTCTCTAGTAACTGATTGAGTGGACTGTTCCTTCCTTTTCCTCCTCCTCCTTTTCGTCCTCCTCTTCCTCTTCTTCATTGCGTGGTTGATTGAGAATTTTAAAACTAGCTACTCCTAGTTGTTTTACAGTGCAAATCTTAGAAACCTGAAATGATACAAATAGAAAAGACAGCATTCTCATTAAATGCTTTGTGTTACAGCCTTTTTTAAAACGCTTGAAAATAATTGGCAAAACACTAAGCTTTGTATTTATGGTGAAAGTGAAAAAGGAGGCAGAAGCAAACAAAGAACTCCTTGATCAGCAATAACAAACTATCTGCAATATGTTCATCTAGTTTCAAGTTCATCCAAGCTATAGAAATACACATCAGCTTAATACAGTGGAGAATCTTTGTATCTTCAAAACCATCAAGAAGTGGGATGTCATGAATCTTATTATATTCTAATTTTGTTATTGTCATTCATGTCTGCAGCTGCAAGCAGGCCAAAATCATCCAGTCAGCTCTAATTTGAACCTGTTTTTTAACCACTAGCATGCAAGTTTATTCATTTTGATATCTTATTTAAATAGAATGTGAGATAGGGTGGGCATTATGAAAGAGAAATTTGCTTGTTTGGTTGGTTGTTTTTTGAGCTCTGCTACAAATAAAGTTCAGAAAATGAAAATCTAAACATCTAAACTAAAAAAAAAAAAAGAGAAGGCGATGAGAAGGAGCCTGAGAAATATTTTTAAAAGACAGACTGTGGAATCTCTATCTTTAGAAATATTTAAGGGTCTGGACAAACTGAATCTAAATTTTCCCTACTTTGAAGTGAGAAAAAAAGGACCTTCCCCTGACCACTGAAATGCAGGCCAAATTTCGATGATTTGGTTGCATATCTCTGTAATGAAACAATACATACTGTTGAGTATAAGAAATAACAATAACTTTCTCAGAAGTCCCAAAACATTCATGAAAAAGATTTGATTTCTTCTAGTGGACTTTGTTAACACAATACTGTACAATACCTATACAATGTACTAAATACACAAGACACTTTAGGATGACAATATTTTGAGGTCGCATAATTTCATAGTTTGTGGGTACAACAACTAGAAATTTCATACAGTTACTAAGAATTTGTTAATAGCTTATTAAGCTTATTAAGCTTAGTTAATTCAATCATTTGCTATTCTCTTGTGCTTAATACTAGAGAATAAAACAAGATAAGGTTCTCAGGCACCATTGAATGCCATGTAAATGCTGGCAAAATGCTGTTGAGTGCTGTTTTCTTAAGAAAGGAGTATCTCTGACACTTAGGTCTCATTTTCTCAGTGCGGATTGTTACTGAAGTCTTAATGTGAAATCAGAATGATGCTGTGGCATGGAGAACATCCAAGCCTCGTGTCCTGCCCATAAACCACGAATTAAAATGGTGAAGGAAAGACTCCCTATTCTCATTTGGCTTTATCTGTCTTAGCTTATAAAGGCACATACCTCCGTAACAAAAAGTAGATCCATATTGATTTTAATGGAGGAGCACACCTTCCTCTGCAGAAAGACCAGAATATCTGAAAACATGCAGATAAAGCCAAAGTGAAATTTGGGATCATTTGGTATACAAAATCTACCATCCATATGAAGCCAAATGGTATCTTTATTCTCCAATGGTATGATGGATCAGGATATGGAAGTTCATAGTCAATATGTGAAAACTTGACTTTTTTTTCCCTACTTTGTTGGGAATTAAGAGCTCTTTGCATAAAATTTCATCAAAAGAGCCATTTAGCTCCTTTCAATTCACATGCCTTTCTTATGCACATGAGCTGACAACCTTCCTTTCTCACCCCCCTGCCAAAGAGAATGGTTTGCCAAAGGTGAAAATCTACAGATATCTGGGTTATGCTCCTTTCAGAAACCTACTGTACTCATCAAATTACTATGTAATTTCTGACACATCTTTCTCCTGAAAGGTGAAGTTTGTGAGGTGTTTTATTGATAAGTTAATAACTCACTTCTGCAAGATGTTCTTTGTGCTTACAAGACACTTTCCAAATGCACAGATGTGAGAAAGAAAAGTAGATCATTATTGTGATAATAATGTTTTTTAATATCATTGTTTATATTTTCATTCTTTTCAACATTCTACTCTTCTTTTTAATTTATTCTGATACTCATTTGAACAGTGAGATGAAGCTTATATTTCAAATTGAGCTTACTCAAGCTTTTTTTCTTTGCTCAGTAAATTAATTTTTTAAGACTAAAAATAGATCTTCATTCTCAATTTGTTGGAAATTCTCTCACTCTACAATTTAAATGTAGTCCAATGTCGTCTACAAAGCAAGCGAGGAATTTTTTAATTTGCTATCTTTGTTTATGGACTACTTAATTTTTGTATAATCAAGTTTTTCCAGATATTTTTTTCTGTATTTTAAGAATGAAGTATTTGCGCTTGGTTTTATTCATTATGAATTAAAATATTTCCATTTTTCAGACTGAACAAAACAATCAGATTTTTTGCCAACTGAAATGTAATCTTTCCTATCATTCAAAAATATATATTTTGGACCTCCTAAACTTCAGCCCTATTTTTTTCCTAAAATGCAAACTCACACAAACAAATATTTGATATCATTTCAAGATTTGATAACTGAGCATGTCTCAAATGGCATAGCTTAGCTCTGTGTAAGAACTCAGTTGAGTCTCTCTTGTTTTTAACAAAAGCTTATACACTTAACAGATTTATAGAAACCCACATGTGTTTGCATAAATATAGTTTTTTTAATATGATTCTTCAGGACAAAGAGCTCTGCTTTATTCATGAAAATTTCTCTTTGAATTTGAAGCAGAGTGTTCATTGGTTGTGGGGTTTTTTGCATGTCTACTTTAATCTATCTTTCCATTTCAGGATATGTATTAAATACCATGCTGAGGAGAAAGTATCTACTTATAATGAGCAACACATTATCTAGGTAAAGTGACTTGGTATATGAAGATATTAATTAGCATGAAAATGTAATGATATAGTACAATTTAAATCATATCAATACTTTTGTTTAATTACCCACATGCTCCTCCCTGCAGATACTGCACAAAAAAATCAAATTAATTTGCTAATTAAAAATCATATATCTTAAATGAAGTCAAATTCTTAAAAATTTAATGACTTCTTTATTTTTCTCACATTTTACTTTGCAAGAATCATCAGATCCAAAGTTTTGAAATGAGCCAGCTTATGTGTGACATTTCCCACAGAGCCATTGAATGTTCTTCTGATACTACTTTTTATATTTTGCTAATTGCTTTGGAAAGGGTTTGAATTTTGAGGTAAACAATCAATGAGATCCTCTTTCAATCTGAAGATAACAGCAATTTCTTTTCTCTTGAACATGAGGTTAAACTGTGAAGTTGTAAAGGACACAGGATAGCAGTTTTGATGCTTCTGAGCACTGTCAGTTCATCAGGTAATGGGGTGCGTATCAATTCTGTGCTCCATTCTTTAGGAATAAACAGAAAAAAAAGGGAAGCATAGCAGTTTCATGGTTGCAGCTCAGATTTTAAAAGAACAGAAATATGACAACTGTGAAAGCCTATTGTAATTCTTACAATTCTTACATCAAAAACTGAATTAGCTCCAACCATCCTTTGTCAGTCTATAAGAGCATATGTGGAGGCAAAAAATTGGAACATGTTTACATTGGGATTGAACAAGGAGGTACTCAATGCTTTAGGCTGTATTTCCTCTATTAGCTGAATACGTATCAGGTAGAGCTTGCCTGTCAAATATATGCATAGGTAGGTTACCTAGGCATTCAGTATTATTTGCCAACCAATTTCTGCACTGGATAAACCTGAACTTCTGGGCTTGTGAGATTATGCTGGATCTCACCAGCATAATATAGGTCACAGCTCTATCACACAGACTGCAGTTCTGCAAGCTATAGCTAACAGAGACAGGTAAATTATTATTTTAACACTCACCCTCTAGACTAGTCTCTAGGAGTAGGGACTAATAATTTCTTTTGTAAGGTGATGGTGATGGATCTGTTGCATTCTGTACTTTAAAAATGAACCAACCAACCAAACGAACAAACGAACAAACAAAAAAACAAAACCCAAAGTTTGTACTTCCCCATAAACATGCAGTATAGAGGCATCTTAGCTACTCTATGTAGTTTTGGTTTTCTCACCCTAAAATGAATGAATTAGAACCATAAAACATCATAGAATACTGATAAGGATCATCAGGGAATAGTGTTGTTTCTGAGTAAGAAAAGGATTGGTAGAGCTCTTTGGCCTGGGGGAAAAAAAAAAGAAAAAAAGAGCAAAAACTGCAGAGTGTTACATAATTTTTTGAAACATAAATGTCATGGAGATAGAAAATGAGGCATGAGTTTTTACTACCTCATAATTAAATAACAAGAAGTCATCAAGTAAAATGAGTTAGAACAACCTAAAAGAACAAATAAGAGGAACTTTTTGGTTTTTTTTTTCACAAAATGAATCATGAAGCTGTGGAATTCATTGCCAACAGGTTGTTATGGGTAGCAAAGTATACATACATTTAGAAAGTGAATATGCATATTTATGGAAAAATCCATCAATGATTATGAATTCAATCCTGATTATGAAGCATACATACATATAAACAATTTCTGGCTCAGAATATCCATGAAACACTTAAACAGATTCTGTATCATAGTATCTGTATACAACAATCTACAGCAATCCCCTTTTTTGGCACTTCAGGTCTTGATTCTTTATCCAGGAATTTTGCACAGAAAGAAAGAGGTTTTGCAAGATTTAATAATTTCACTTCTCTCCTCTGGTTTTAATCGGCATTGTTAATTTGCTCCATGACTCTAGGCTGACCACTATAGGTAATAACAGTAATTTCACACCCTTCTAACTCACTTTTGGTTGGTGTTGCAGAACACAGTGATAAAGAGAATAAAATAAGAGCTTTGAGATAGATCCATACAGTCTGTCAATGCCACAATAACCTGCACTGCAATGACAACTATTTGCTGCAGTAGAAGGCTGTGCTGCTAAGGATCACCGTCCAAGCTGTCTAAATATTTGCAGATCCTAAGGGCTTTGAGGCTGATTCTGAATCTTTTCAGAAATTCACAGATCCGTTGCTTTCTGCGTTTTCAGTAATGGCATCTGTGCAGTATAAGAAGAGAAATTAATGCACCTTGAGGGATGCATAGGGAGTGTTCTGGAAACTAGAGAGAGACCAAGACTGGAAATTGAGATGAAGCTAAGGCAGGTCTGATGAGGCAAAGACCAGGTAAAGACCAGGCTGCCCAAAAAGGTTGTAGAGTCTCCTTCTTTGGAGGAGAGCCCACCTGGATGGAACCCTGTGCCACATGCTCTAGGTGTCCCTGCTGGAGAAGGGGGTGTTGGACTAGGTGATCTCTAGAGGTCCCTGCCAACCTCAATCATTCTGTGACTGTAATTCTGTAAGGTGGGCAGAGACCGTGTCTAAGAATTCAGGCACAAATGTATATAAAAAAGAGGCCTGAAGAAGTTAAAGCAAGCTTTTATGGAGCAAGAAAGTATCATAGATTGATTTCAGGAAGGCAAGACAGGAAGAAACATATCTCATAAGGAAGGAATGCATCTAACATTATAAACCTTTTAGGTTAATAAAAGGTACCATACTCAGCTGTTGCACTACTTTTGAAGATTTTTTCTGGTATGAAACTCTTTTCAACTATAACAAAGGAACTTGAAGAGAACTTTTTTTTTTTTTTTTTTTTTGAATTGAATTGAATTGAATTGAATCCGGTCAGATTCAATTTGGATGAGACTTCATGGAGAGACTGAAAGAAAAGTTACAGGCTATGCTGAATGATGAGTGAAATGAGTGAAAAGACTTTTGCTGATTTGGCTTATTAACTAGATAGTTTATTGTCTGTCACTGAAGACCAACTAGCTTACAAACATCTTATCTATGCTAAATTTAGTAAATTATCAAGCTATCAAGAGAATTATTAGGAATTATTGTTCCAAAATGTTAAAATATATTGTTTTGAAACCCACAGGAGCAAGGCACTAATTTTACTTAAGTATCACAAAAGGTGTATTGCTGCACTCTTTAAATAAAATAAAATAAAATAAAATAAAATAAAATAAAATAAAATAAAATAAAATAAAATAAAATAAAATAAAGGTCAGTAAGTTAATTATAGGAAACAAAAAGAAAATATCCCTAATAGATCTTGTGAAAAATACTAAGTTGAATTTTACTGGATTTTTTTGTTCATCTAAAGATTTCCTTTGGCATTTGTTACTTGTTTCCTTACTTTTGTTGAATTTCCCTTAACACTACCCAAACTATCCTTAAAACCAGTAAAACTCTTAATAGAGCTCCTTCATGATGCATTGACTTTTACATGCTCTGAGGTGTTTCCTAGTATATTAAGGTATTTCATGCAACTAAACTGAACATTCAAGGCCTTAGCAAACTTTATTTACATTCATACATTCTTTTTTTTTATAGTCTCAGTGAAGAGGTTTCAGAAAATATTGTCTTTCATCTGTTTTTCATCACACTCTATAGGAGTTATGCAGTTAATGTATGAAGTCATGAGCTTTTTTTACTAGATTCAGTAGGCGCAGGAGATTCGCATTATTCAGTTTTGTATTGGTGAAGGCGGGATCAACATTTAGTTTTTAAAATGTGAAATAAATGCAAAGAACATTATTTTCTATTGAGAAACATAATCCAGTTCCTTCAGATAGCTGTTCATACTTAGTTTTTTGTAACATGTCTTTTTCTTCGTTTGAATTGCAGGAGGAAAATATCTTGTTCTTAGTCCTCAGAAATAAATTCAGGTAAACGGCTAATTGCCATGTATTATGTACTCTTAACTAAGTTAAAGAGGTTATTATGAAATTACCTGTGTTCCCACTGCACTATAATAGTTTGCAGGCTTTCTGATTCCTCAAGATATATCAGGCTCATCCAGAATTTATGAAGGAGGCTTACATTATGATTTCCCATTAATAATCAAAATTATTGATATTTACTGCATTATAGCATGACACTGGTAATAAATACATTCAACCCAAGACATCGTTTTGGTGTGAAAATATTACTTCATGAAAAAAAATCAATCTAATATTTGTTTCTAATGCAAATGTGAAGATAGTAATCCATATTTTACTCTGTAAACTAGGTTAATCATTAAATTTTTTGCACAGTATGTATTTTTTTCAATATATATATCTGAGGCCATAAAAGCTCTGCCATGCTTGAGTAACCCAAGCAACCAAAAAATGAGTTTGCTTAATGCAGTTCTCACTTATTATAAAAATAATGTAAGGCAATATTTCTCCATCCTGGATGGGGATTACATAGAAGAAATTAAAACTAACATATGATTACTGTTTTTAACCTGAGGCACCCCAACAAATATTTAGAATGATATGCTTTATGTAAAAATATTTCTGGTTGACTTGCCACACATATTTAAAACAACAACACTATAAATTGTTCAGATCTGGAAATCTAGAATAATATCAGTAATTGAAATTCAGGATGCTGGAGGGATACATGGTAGCTTACAATAATAATTTTGCAAAGGGCTATATTTAAAATGTAATGACACACAGATGACTAAGACACTCTTTTTTACTTAAAGAAACCCTACAAAATGACCTTCAGCCAATTAGATATTTCAGTAGTTACAGGTGAGATTGTAAATCAGAGTTTGTAACTGTAATTAGTGTTTAGTAGTAAAAAGGAAAGAGTTATCATTAGTGCAGAGATCTTCGAATAAAGTGAAAGGAATCTCTATCTGCTAGCATGAACTCTCCTGTGGCACCCCTGCTGCTGCAGGTGGATCCAGGGATGCTTTATTTCAGCAGATGCTTCTTAGAAGGACAGTCAAATTCACCTTAGCCACTGGAAAAATATAGAAACTTACGACCAATGCCGCGTTTTACTAACTTTGAGTTTTCCTCAGATGACTTTCCTCACTTCTCAGATGTTGAGTCTCTTATTATATATCATATATGAGACATGAAGATAATGTGTGACAGACTTCAAATCTGATTCAAGCAGGGTCTCAATTATGTTCTCAAGCATATGAGAGATTTCATTTAACTTTCACAGTTCTACTTGTTTCATTTGCTCATTCAGCACAATTAATTTCAGAACTATTTATGGATCAACTAAAATTGTATTAACCTGTCGACATCCACTATTTTGCAATACAATTAGAATTAATGGGTAACCTCAACACAGAAAGATTCTCAAAAGTTGATTGATTAATCAACAGCAACAGAGATATCTATGCAGACACTGCTGCCCACATCAGATAACACATCTTATTAGCAGTAGGTACCGCAGGAGGATTCACAAGATAATTGAACTTGCTTACTTTTTTTCTTAACATAGTTTAAAGAACTTGTTTACTTTACAGATTTGCTTGGGCCTGGAAATATATTGCAAAGCTTTTCAACTGACAAGACAGTATGGTATACTAGAAACAGCTATGTTTCTTGCTGATTGATTATGAATCAGTCACTTATTTCAAGACAAGTGGGTAACATTAATCCAGGTTCCTAGTGGAGTTATGTCCCTCTCTTTCTTGTATGGTTTAAGGCTAAATGTTCGGTTTCCCAGCTACTGAGAAGTTATACTCAAGAAATCACATGGTCCTGATGAAGCAGGATAGTAACTTGTGCGCTTTAATGCAGATTTGGTTTTTGTTCCTTCTTACTCTTTTGTTATTTAAGTAACACTTCCTGCTGGGGGATTTTTTTTTCTTCTTTCTTCTTAGAAATGCCCTTACGAGGAATGATAGACTCTGTGAGAAAACACAAGAATTAATTTATAGGTTGATGACATTCATCAGCTGACATTAAAACCTTCAACCCTGCAAAGGCATACACATCTGTTAGTAAATGGGCATAATGCCTTTGTGAGGAAGTACTCTATTATGCCCACTAGATTTAACTGAAAAGCTTCCCATGACTTTAATGATTTAGGGATACACTGTCAAACTGTGAAACAGGTGTGTACATCTTTACAGGCCTCCATCCTCATCTTATCCCCGAACATTCACAAACAAATATTTAATGCTTTGTTTTGCTAGCAATAGATATCTCCAGTTGAACATAAGTTCAACTTATTTTCAGGTAAATGGGCATTAAATATTAGCATATAGAATGTGGTAGTCTAATCTGGAGGAAATGAAAATTTTCATAGAAATTGCTTCAATTGTAACAGTAACACTTATGTAGGAATTCATGCTGTGTTCATCCTGAAAATATTCATCCCGCTAATCCTGCTAGACATTGTTGGAGATCTCTTTGTATATCTATAATCACAGTTTTCAGAAGATTTACTATTAAGTGCCTTGCAATATTTGTTCTTCACAGATTCTTTAGATTTTTTTTTTATCCTTTGGTTGTCCATAAAAGATTATGACAGTAGATTTTTTCTTTAGGTAATCCAAAGTGTCCATTGAAGCTTAATATATTCTAGCAACAAAAAATCATGCAAAAACTTATTTTATGTAAAACACGAGACTGCATAAGAAAGACATATGGGGATTTAGGCATCTGTTATTGACTTTTCCAGCTTTAATTCTTACTGTGTAATAGAAATCAGTTTACAATTAAAAGGCATGAAAACATGCAGTCTTTGAAACAGTAAATGATTTTCTTACTTCTAAGCATTCTGGAACACATGACTGCTGTCAGACATGCAAGAACTGTGTGTGTCTTGTAAAATCAGTGACTGTGCATAGATATGCACATATGTAAGTACCAGAAAGGATTTTGGGAAAAGGATTTTAAAGCAATGCTTTCATATTTTGGGTAGCCAAAAAGCAATTTACAAAGTAAATAAAATGATTAAATAATTTACATATTAGCAATGTAAGAAGTCCTTACTATATAAGAGAAATTTGAAACATTTTACAATATAAACTTAATGTGTAATATTTGTTTTAAATGCATAAATCACAAATAAATTGTAAATCCTAAATTGATTCCTACCATTAAATATATATGTATATGTATATGTTTATATATGTATACACCTGAATTACCTGGCAAAGGGATAGCTAGCAAAATCGGTGATTGAGAACATTGTCCTTGCAGTACTAATATAGCTATATTCAGCGGTAGTGTTGTGCAATGAAATATAAAATGCAAAGTCATATAAAATAGAAGCTCATTTTTCTGAATTAGAAATTGGCTTGAAAGAGAAAATGCACATTAATAATGGAATATGTGACATAATAGTTAATTGTACTGCAGGACCAAGAAGTGCAAAGGTATTTAGCCTTGCAAAAAAAGAATAATCTGTTTCTTTAAGCACCCATTTTTTATTATTGAGGTAAGTAAAGCAGTTCTAGAAATTCAGACTATGCAATAGAGAATTTCCTCTTAGGAAATTTCTTAACAGCATTCGATATTTCCTTTCTTGCTCTAGAGTCTATCTTTGATAGCCCTTGACAGCACCTCAGTTAGGTGACAACCTTTTCCAAGGGAAAAAAAAAGGCGCTTTGCAGTTTCTTTTCACTCTTAGACATTCTTCACACAAATATATGTATTTCTGAATAGAAATTTATGACATTTATTTACTGTTAAGATATGTATTTTCTTGGAGATGCAGGATACAAATAAGGTACAGATATACGTACTAGGATATTGAGGAAACTGCTTCATTACTTCTTGAAGGAGATTGATCTATTAAACTTTCTTGTGGATACTCTTCACTCTTGTCTGAGTAGATTTCAAACTACATTTTTTTAGAACAGTTAACACTCAAGAATGTGTTGCCCTCAAGAATGTAATGCCATCTGAATGCACAGTATTTGTAAGTCTTTTGTTTATACAGAATTTCACAGGAAAATTAGCCTCAGAGCAACCATAACTCCTAATAAAATGTATTGTAGGCACTGCTTTTAGTGCCACAGACAATGGAGACACAGAAGGACTTAGGTAAGCAATGAGACTGAAAAGCTTGATATTTTATGGTCTTGAACAAATAATAGATAATTATAATAGATAATAAATAATAATAAATAATAGATATTTGAATAGACATGATAGAAGGAGAAAACATGACAAGTGATTCAAGGAAGGCAAACTCCAATTTATCCTTTGGCTCAGTTGTAAATCAAGCAGGCCTGCAGCAACACTGAATGCTGACACACTTCAGACTAATAAAAACATGTTTCTACACAAGCATAATTAACCTCTCACACTCCTGCATAATATCAGTATGAGAAAATTAGAAAAGATGAAGCAAAGATTAAAGCTGTGTGTGGAAAGCATACATATTTGCCATCACGTTGTAGAGAGTATTCTAAAAATTAAAAGAATACTTGGATTGTATGGAAATAGGCCACTCATTACTTACTATGGACAGGACAATAAAATGGTCCTCTGCAATTTTTCACTGTCTCTGAGCTCAGAACGTGGATGAGATCCCAGTCTCACTGTGTTCAATGGCAAAAACAGTTGTTCACTGACTTAATAGCTGAGATTTTACTTGATGTGTCTAATAAAACAGAATGGATTCAAATTTCAGAAATCTAAATTCAGGAAGCCATTGATTAGACCATATCAGTGATAATGGGGAGACGAAGAAAGAAAAGGAATATAAGTATAATTAGGGGAGCTGGGAAGTTGATGCTATTTTAGAATCTTATTAAGAAACCCACAGGCATATGTAAATTTGAGATAACACACCTCTCTGGTCTCAGCATCTCTAAGGCATTTACTTCAATAATTCGTATCTAATTCCATAATTATTAGGCTGGAAAGTGTATTTTCAAACACTTTATACTACAAATGCTTAGGTGTTTTCAAAGTAATCTTTAATTTTGGGCATCAAAAGTAAAATCTTGATTAAAATCTCTTCATGTGTTTTCTATTCTGTTTAGTGATAAAGAGCTCAGGTTTTCTTTTCTTCCTGGCTCAGGTTTTCTTTTCTTCCTTTCTTTTTGTTTTTTTTTTGTTTTTTCTCCATTTAGTGTTTCCTTTTAGTGTTGGCCACCTGTCAGCTGATCAAAATTAAAAACAGAGTCTGATTAAATGACTCTCTATGGTGCTGTTCAGGCAGCTTCATTAGTGCTTCAGTTTATGGCCACTCAGTGAGCCACACTGCTGTAACTTCTGACAGTTTATGGAAAGCCGATTTGGAGGCACAGGATGTGGGGTACACAATTTTGCACAGTAGCAAAGTTTTGATTGCATGAATTATACATGAAGACCATTACCGGTGATGCTCAGCAGTGGTGGCAGCACTGTGCAGGTGTAAGAATTCTTTTTCTTTGAAACAAGCAAAATCCAACTAAACAGCTACCAATAGATGCATAAAGAAGGAAAATACAGCACAAAATAATGCAAAAAAATATTTATTTATTTGTCTAATCACATGACACTGAAAACTGGCTGGGACCTTTCAACCTCATTTTACTGATTTTTTTGATATATTGAGAACTAGGGTGGGAGGAAGGGGAAAAGTGAGATAGAGGGCAGGAAACCTTCAAGGGTATAGCTGTAGATTACTGCACATATCAAGGGTTTCTCTAGCATGGACACAGCAAGCATCTCTGAAAACTCTCAATGTCACTTTGTTGAAGATGTCTCTGCTCTTCACTAGTTGTCTGTCTGCTCTGTCACATGTAACAGTTTATTAAAGCTTTGGGGGCTTTGCTTTTTTTTTCTTTGCTATTTTTCTCCTTTTTTTTTCCCTTCTCTCTCAGTTTGTCCCTCTTCAGATGACAGGAGAGAAATTTCAGAGGGAAAAAGAAGAGAGGTAAAGTAAAACTAGCTCTGATTTGCAGTATACACACTTTACTCAGGTGACTCCTACATTTTTCATTTGCAATGGGAGGAAAATCTTCCTGTTTTGATGTTAATTGTTCAAAAAGTGTTTCTTGATGCATTACTGTGTAGAAGGATTTAACCCTCCTTCTCACACACTACCTGAATGAGTTTCTTTAACTATGAGAGAGAGGGTTCAGTGACGGTGCAATCATGTATGCCAACACTTACGCAAATGCTACATGCATTGACTTGAATGGGTAAATGGCACCCATGCGATTGAGGTATGGAAACTGTAAGTATTGGGGAAGGAAATAAGCAAAAATGGTCAAGCAGTGGAAGCTCTGTCAGCTTCAGACAGAAAGGATATGTATTTCATGTTACTATGTGCCAGGCCTGAATAAGTATATTTGCACTTGTCATACTCTGGTCTGCATCTATACTGGTTTCCACTATAAATTAAGGCAGTTTTGACTTTCAGAGATTCTTGTTACTCTTTCCACATGCTTAACATGTCTGTCTGAGGCTAGTAGCAGAGCTCTGCTCAGCACTATTCATTGTAACGTCTTCGCAAGACATTCATAGTTCTAATGTGAAGAAAAACAGGGTTCGTGGAGTGACAGTATCTCTACCATGAGTACCTATATCAGGAAAAAAGCATGGGCAAAATAGCCTGAGACAAACTGCATAACCCTGAAAACACTTTATAAATAGGGTCATTGACTTTCTCAAAGTGTTCAAACTTTCTTTGAACTCTCTTAGTGTGCTGTGTTAGGCCGAATTCCACAGTTTTACCACTAAAATTCATAGTTTACTCCCTATACTTATGTTGCAAAAGTACACTTCTGAACTAATTCAGCTGTTGACTTCACAAAAGGAAGCAAATTCATCCCTGTTGGAACTGGTATACAAAAATTACCTTAACTCAAAAATTCAGGTAATATATATGCAGCAAGAATGTGGTGGCTCCACAGTCCCTAGTACCGGATCACTTCACTCACATTGCCCAATAGCACTGACCTGATTTAGGTTAGACACTGGAACAGGATTATTTTTCTGTGGAGTTAGCCAGAACACATGATACAGACTCTGTATCAAATCACTCTGACCTCCTGATCTTATGTCTTCTTTACCCTGCTCGCACATGTCAAAACTTGTTTCATTCAGCATGGGGTGAGTTTGTTGTAGAGAGACAATAACTGATCCAGCAAAAATTTGCCAGGACAGATTAACCCACCAACATTTTTTTGAGTAAAGTTGAAATGTTAGCTTTCTCACTTTACTGCAGCACATTGCTGCAGCAGTTCTGACCTCAGACTAAGCAGACTTATATTCATATTTATCGTTTTACTATATTGCTGAACCATGTCCTATGAATAGTCATAAGCACAAATTTATACATATTCTAAAACTTGTAAAAAATGTGCTAGGGGGATTTTTGTCTTTAAGAAAAATCTATCTATTAGTTTTCATGACAAGCAGTACAAAAGCTTGTCTTTACATATATTTACTTTTTCCATATTTATTCTGAAGTAACAACATCAATATTTTGAAGTTAAGATTTTATATCACGGTAAAGTCCTGTGGGAAATTGTACATGACTATAAAGAAACTGTGAGTGTCTAATGCAATATAAGTTCCTTGTTAACTACAAGGCAGAATTATAGTAGGCACTGTGATAAATGCTAAAGCAAATGGGTGGTGTCTCTGCAGAGAGGGGTGGCGCATGAAATATGTTTTTGTTCAGGCTGGCGGACACCACGTCTTCTGTAAAGTAATCCTGTAATTTTCATGCGTATTGTAGTAGATCAGGCTATCATGAGATCAGTTGCTACAAATCTATTTCAATATCACTGCATTTTATGCATAATCATATTTCTCTAGGAAATCTGGCCAGCATCAGTTGTTCTCTTTGTGAGGGCATTGATTTTGCTTCCTTTTTTCTCCTTCGCTTCCCTTCTCTACTCTTATCCTGTATATTGTCAAATTCTATTTTAAATCCTTCAAGAGAAGCAATCTCTATCAAAATTGGCTTCTGCATCAAAGTCAAACACATTGCAAGGAAGTCAACTATCTGATATCTCTCATGTGTTGAGCTAATGACCTGTATTTCCCACATAGTTCTAATAATGCCTCCATCATGAGAACTGTAGGAGCCAATGCCCTTTTTTTTCCAGAGATGCAAGACAACAGACATCCTTCCAGGTTATACCTTAAGTTTTGAAGACTTGAGGCAAAAAATCCTAAGATTGCTTGCTACAAGTGTAGTTTTACCTTAAGTTTATGAACATGAAAACTGCATAGTGCGCTCTCTCCAAAACCAAGAATCCATCTGGCGCAAAAGCCCTGAAGACCTGAGAGGTAAAGCTGCCTCTGTTTCTTAATACAGGCAACCAGTACTTACTCCTTGTTGTTTTCACTGGGTTATCACAAAGAAAATAGAAATCTCATTTATATCAGATGTGTTCTAGGGGAGATGTGCTTTACACAAGGGATTTTTTCATGGCATAAAACTATTTTTTATTTCTATACCACCTGTTTCTGTTCTGCTCTCTCCAGGACAGCTTTATACTGATGGAAATTAGGACTAGCAAGGATACAGCCATATGCCACAATATTTTAGTGACTCCAGGCAAACAAAAAGAATATGAATTTCAGTCTCTTAAATCTGCTCTAACACTTAGGAGGGCTCAAGTCACCCCTCAGTAATCCAAAAATTACTGACCTAATCAATAGAATAATCGCTGCTCATATACTGATCAGCTTGACTATGTCTGAACCTATGATGCAATATTGTTCATAGTTTTTTATCTAGTGGTGCCTTTTCTTGAAAGTAGAAGTATAAAAGAAAGAAAAAAAGCTTGTCTCAGTAGAAAACTTGCCAGTAGAAGACTTGTTTCACCTACATAGCTGCCACTTACTATTTTGCTTTACATAAAAGCACTAATATTTTAATGGCTGTAGACTTCTTTCTAAAACCCAAATGATTAAAGGACAAAATAAAACCTTTGGCTAAATGGTAAAAACAGTTTACACTTACAGTACTGTCCAACCAGTAACTGCAGGCTTTTAGATAACTATGAACTTTCCCCATTAACTGGCCCTAGTTGCTTGGCTGTGGCAGTATGTGCTTCACTTCACTGTGTCTTAGGCATTACATTAACAGAAGCAAAGAGAAGATAAAGCAAACCGCTATCATGCAGAGTGGTCTGCATTTACACTGTGTTGTACTTGTTTTGCGTTAGTATCAGTTTAGTGAAGAGGATGAAGAATTTGAACCATTATCCATAATATGAAGAAAATTTTGACACTGTGATTCTATCCCCCAGAACCCCTGGAGTAAGCATCTAAAGTCTAAACTGTTGAAATGAGGCATATTAGTGAAACCACAGTGTGATCTCCTTTCATAATGTTCTTTTAATCATTGCTCACATCTTGTGCCTAAATGTCATCTTGTCTGTTAATATAAAATTTATCAAGAATATTCAGGTCCTCTAACCATCATTTTTTGTGAGGATTATTGTACTTAACCTTACCTTCTTCCTTAGACGATATGATTACATGCACATAATAGCATTAACCAATTATACATGAAAGGTGCGTATGAGATCATTGGAAGTGTCAATATTGACTTTTCTCCAGGCTGTAATGGATGAGTTATTCTACCTGATCTAATGATTTTTATCATTATTCTAAGCATCACATTAATAAAAAGTGACTAAATTAAAATGCCAAAGAGATGTAACCTTTCCTGATATAATATATGTATTATTAACTTCATTATAATCAGTTTTCCTCAAGGTTTCTTAGAAGCTGTTAATAATGTTGAAAGAACAATGGATAACAAAGCAGAATGTTTTTACCATTTTTACCAAAAAGATAGATAGAAAAAAATCACTTGGGATTAACTCAAGTCATTAGCACCTGCACATTACTTTACCAGAACAATAAATTTATTTTCCTCAGCCACTTTACTATATGTGGTATGTAATTTCTGCAAGCAGCAGCTGCTCTGTCTTCTTAGCTACACCATTTTTAATTCATTGAATGCCTATTATTGATTAGCATCTCTTTTATGATTTAAAATTTGTCTTCTTATTATTATAATTTTCAGAATGGCTTATTACTATACTCAATGTTACATCTCTCCCAATATATACTCTCCCTAGCTCTTGAAGTAGTATATAATAGTTCTCATACTAACCATGACCCAGAAATTGATCATTTTCAGACAGACTGTTTTGGCTATATGGGGCTCTATTAACTCTGATAGGGCTCTACAGACCCAACAATCAAGCTATGCTGTTTCAGTTTCTGGATAGTGGTTTCTAATGAATTGCTATCCTTGTTTTCTTTTGCTAAGAATATCTCTTTGTCTCATTTTTCCTGCTCAAGTAACACATTCCTTATCTCAAAATAAATTTTTGCTTCAAAATAACTGTGCTATGCGTGCATACAACATATATAGTATATAAAGTATACATTATTTCATCTCAATCTCCTTTTACCTCCTTTTATTGTCTGCTTATGTATTATGTCTAAAGAGCTGTCCACATTATTTTTTTCATTGGCATAGTTCAAGTTCCGAATCTGCCAAACTTGAAAATGTTAAAATTGTTGAAGTAGATACAATCAAAACTATGTAACGAGGAAACATTCATAATGCAGTCTTTGATGAAAAACATGAATAAACAACTTCTTTTAATAAATTTTAAAGGATTTTTATTCTCACAAATAAACCAAGAATTCAAAGAATGTAGGGTATGTGTCAAAACCTGATTAAGACACTTCAATTTGTGCATCTACATGTCACCTAGGTTCCTAAACTCCTATTAAAGGCAATAGAGATCTTACTCATAAATTTGACGGACTCCATGGGTTGTTTTATTTTTCTTCAGTTCACCTGAAGTTCACTTTATTTGCCCATACTTTGGTGTCTAGTGTCATCTAAGACAATTTTAAGCTCACCCATATGATACCAGGGCTATGGATAGGACATTCTAGAGTAGCAGATGCTGCATCATCCCTACTGTCTTTAGGTAGTTATGCTGTCTCTCCCACAATAAAATTGGTTCATCTTGGATATGTTCCTGGACAATGACATATGAATGCCTTAGGAACATTTCCTGCCATTAATTTGATTCATTCAAATCAAGAGTCATTCTGAACAATTCATGCCATGGTCTAACTATCAAAATGGCCTAGGAATAGTTCCAAAACCCAGGGTGCTTGATTTGCATGAACACATACCAGTCTCTCCCAAGTGTCCTCTGTGGAAGAACTGCTTGACAAGGGGGAACTTAGGGAAAAACTAGGGCCTACCAGAGATTTGGCATTACAGAAGCTTGCTTGTGGAGATACACAGTTGCCACTTCCAGGATGGTTGGTAAGCACGGACTCTGCTCCTCGGTGGTTTCCTATGCGACACAATCTGCCCTCCTTGCAGCTGCAAGGAAGAGTAATGGGGGTTGGAGCAGAGTGAAGGCAACTCTGCTGTACTCCCTATGCATGGCCTCTGATAAGCTGCACAGTAGCTATCCAATGGGAGATACACAGTAAGATATCCAGTGCTGAACCAGCAAGGGTGGCAAATCACTCCTTTCGGATGACCTTTGCTTGAATTTTGCTCTTTATAAGCTCATTATATTGCCAAAGCACATTCCCATCCCAGAAATTATCCACCTCTGAGGTACGACCATTCTCACTGAGCTCTAGATTGACTGTACCTTTAAATGAAAGTGAGAAACTTATTCACTAATCAATAACTATGGTAAGTATGACTATAGTCACTCAAGCTCCACCCAAATGTAAGGAGAAAGCATAAAGGATGAGTTACAGAGGGCATAAATTAGAGGGTAGATTCCATCATAACTTCTGGATCAGTCGACGGGTTTGATCGCTCTTTCCTCCCCTTGGGTCAGGACACTGCTGAGGAGCCTTGAGACTGACAGCCCTCTCCCATCTTCTGGGGTCAGTGATGATAGCACATTTGTATATGAGAGCTAGCTAAATATCCCACTCTGTAGTAGAGAATTTCCTGTACTGACATCTGCTTTGTAAATGTTGTATTTGAATAAATCACACTATTCATGAACTCAACTACTTGTTTGGGGGGGCGATCGGACCTACAGTTGACAGACTGTTCGTGAATCCGATACTGCCAGAGTCGGGCTTCTAGTTGATCACACTATTTGTGAACTCAATTCACTCCTAGGAAGGCAATCAAACCTACAGTCAACAGATCGTTCATAAATCCAATACTGCCAGAGTCAGGTGTATAGCTAACACAGTGTTTGATATGTCCTTCCGCACCACACACGGCTTTCAGACTGCAACACCTCAATGCCCAGAAACATTCCTAGGCAGTTTTATGTGAATGGAGCCTTAGGAACTGCTCATCAGAATAAATTAGCTTTAAATGCAAATCCTCTGATATCTCTGATGGAGATATATACTTTTAGAGTGCCATGTTTCAGGCCCTTGTATAACTACATGATCTGGAAGGCTCTCATAATCTTTTCTGAATGTGTAGGAGCTGCTGTGAGCTGCCCATCATGACACAGACCCACAGATTCACAGCAGGATGGACATCTGGGGCTCATCAGTCCAACCACTGCTCAAATCTGAGACAACTTAGATCAGATTGCTTAGGTCCACATCAAGTCAGAGAGCAGCAGGAGGAGTACTATTCGATGATGGAGGACAAGGAAGGAGCCAAGGGTTATCCCTGCACAGGCTGTGCTATTAGTGATGGAGTGACATACCACAGGGTCTTAGCAGCATGGGCAAAGCTGTTTGCCAGTTCGCCTCCATCAGCAGTTCCAGATACGGAAAGCAATGAACTAGGTTCGAGATCCATCTAGAAGATATTGGCCAATGAGAGGACTGGAAATAAGACTGTATTGTAAGTCTGAGGCCTGTCCAGGGAACAAGGTCAGATACAGGGCTGAACACAGGTACACCTGCAGCAAAGCTCAGGCCAAGACTGAAGGCTGAGCTAAAAAACGGCTCCTATGCCCATGGACAGGGGATGTCGATATAGGTTCCAAGTGAAGCTAGTCAGGGCAATTATAGGCTATTAATGTTTTCAGGGCCCTGACACTGTCAGCCTCTTTATTTGGGCATAGTTCATTCTGCATCTTCTCCTGCAACACAAGTACCTTTGATCTGGGCACGTTTGAATTGTGGCTCCTGCTTACTGGAGCATTTCACATCCTTTCTAAAGTGGAACAGCCATATCCCACTTCAAAACTGGGGTTTTTCCTAAACACTCCCTTAGAGTTTTGTTCAGGTATTGCCCACAGATTTAAAGGGAGCTGAAAAAGAAAAGCTGGTAAGGTTACTGAAAAGTTTCTTAGAAAAGAAATTTGAACTTGTTTATCACGTTCTAAGCTAGTGAGCTTTTCATTTTGAAACAGGGAGTGTGTATGATACCATCTTACACATTCTGAACCTTTAAAGTTAACCCTTTACTCAAATATCTTTAAGTGTTTCCCATAAGCATCTTCAAGTATAGTTAGAAAAGGAGATGGTCACTGCTGCGTTGGGCTATGGTGCCCTTTATCCTGAACAGTCCACGCTAACTCTCTGAGTGCCTGATTATTTATCTGGATGAAGAACCTAAATTTGGAGGACTGTGAGAAGAGGAAGAGATCATTTAAGAAAAATAAATAAATAAATAAGTGGTTTTCCTTGACAGAGCGACCTTGCTTTAATGTTCCCCATGCCATTCACTCTCCATAACTGATCAACCAATTCCATTTATCATTATAATTAGGCAGCATCTTCCCAGTTCAATCAGGCTCAATTACTTTAGGCCTCATTAGTGACTGACATAGTACAACAAGCGCATCTTTGAATGAACCAGGTCAGATAAAGAAAGTACAGTAGGCAGTCAGCAAACTCATTTATAGCCCAGGACAGTTCAATGCTTTGAAAGCTGGATAGTTTTGTGTTCTTACTTTTTAAGAAGGTATAAAGATAATGAACCTTAATGAAAGTAAATTTGTTTAGCTTGCATTCTTGCTGCTCCTGCAAGTTCCTCCCAGCCCTGGACTTAAGCAGTAGCCATAAGATGAAAAGCTCCAAAAGGTTCAGGATGAACTTTGGGACTATTATCAGCCTTCCATTTAAGTTTCAGGTTCTGGAGAACAGCATCTTGACTAAAATATCAAAACAGTGTAAGAGTTTCAAAACGGTATAGTAACCCAAACAGCTACTTCTCCATAAATTCTTCCAACACTCAGTACTGTAGCAAATGTTGACAGTAGCAAATGTTTCTACTTTTAAAATATGACGGAATGTGAAAGGGAACTTGTTGGGTTTTACAGTAATAAATATTTATCTAGTCTTTCAAATGTGATTAATGTTAGAGGAAGATAAGTTTGAAGACAAAGTACATTTTAAGGGAAAAAAATAGCAAACAAAAAGCTCTTATGGCATGGCACTATAGGGAAAAGAGCCATTTATGAACTAGAAAATAAAGTTCCCTAACATAGAAAAATAGTGCTTTAGATCTCTCTTTCAAAAGGAATAATGGAGCAACATATCCACATTATTTAAAGATAGCGTTGCAAAACCTATACAACACATAGGTCTATTCAGATAGGAAAAAAAAAGAAAAAGTTTGCTAGTGTGATTCTATGTCTTTTTAGATACAGTCGCAATTCTTATTGTCTAAAGGAGGTGATGAAATCAGATCTGGACTATTCCAAAGCTAGACACCGACACATTTCAAAAGGTAGTCTTTGTCTCCTTAAAGAGACAGGGCTGGGAAGGAAAGATGTTGGTATTTTTGTTTGTTTGTTTATTTTGTTTTTACCTGCTTTACTGGAAAAGCTTAAAGTTGGACCATTTGAGCCTTCTTAATCCTTAGCAGACATCTGCAATTCTAAATCTCTGACTCTCTCTCTCTCTTTTTTTTTTTTCCCTCTAGTGCAGGCAAATGTAGCTTGTTTAGTGCTGTTTTATCCAAAGCCATGATCCTGGCAGAAGAAATTCACCTTGTGTTTTGTTGCTGGATAATTTTCAGAAGCCAGACACAGATTTGGATAATGATTTTGCTACATTCTTTTTTATTATTATTATTATTGAATGATTTTGTTAATATCCTTTATTATGTGAAAACAAAATAAAACAATAAAGAATACATGCAGCAGTTTTTTATTATATCATTTTATTTTATTGATTTTATTTTTTTTTTTCAAATCTCACCTATGTTTTTATCCTGTTTGTTAAATTGGGAATGATAGATTTTCCATCAACACATCAAGCTATAATATTTAAAAGGTAGGTGAAAAATATCCCAATTTCACCTAGTATATTGCATAATATATTATGCATTAGGGAAAAATAATATCTGCAGTGGAGTGATCGGTATGTGTGAAAAAGTATGAGACTTGATTATCTTACCAGATATGTTCTGGATCCTTATTAGCCAGTCCACTTTTATTCCCCTACACAATATTTGAGTATATTATACTTAGAGATATTTAATTTTATAAGCTGGCAGTGTGCTATGTGAAGTGTTTTTTTTTCATTTATTCCTATCTAACCTTTTTACTTATTTATTTATTTTCCTAGGCAACTATCAACCATAACAGATGAGTATTGAAAAACAGAAATAGCAACATCTCACTCTTCCTTTCCTTCCCACTTGAAGAAAAATCAGCTGCACCATTTTGTAGGTTCTTGAAAAATTCATTGTGTAAAGGTGAACCACAGGAGAGAATTGTGTACGTAAATCAGAAAGCGATACAGTGTATGGTCGCTCTCATTTCTTGCAGCAGTGACTTCTATAGTCTAGGCTGAGCTCTCATAAAAATTCAACCTCAGATATTCATGAAGTCCTCTCTGATGGTCAAAGGATATAACCTAAACAGGTCAGAGCTGTTGTTGAGATTCAGATGGGCCACAATCAGAGGTGTTGTATGTAATGACTTTTATACAAGAGAAGCCATAAGATTAGGGGATGATCTTATACTTTCAGCTGCTGTCATTGTATCTATCTTTTAAGCAGTTTTAAAGGGAGAAAAAAAATGGCATACATACTCTTCTCACGCAATACAATTCTGCACAGTATGGGCCAAATAGGATGTTTCTTCAGTGACTGCCAAATGGGCATTACAAACTACATCTGCTTCTGCTCTAAACACACAGTTTGCCCTTGCCACCTTCTTGAAAGGAAATTCAGGCATAAGCATTTAAAACACAACTTCTTTAGAGAGCAAAGCACTCTGTTATACATTTCTGCCCTTGGAGAGAGAATGAGAAACAAACACGTGGCAGGCATTAAATAAAGTCCTTTACAGTGTTCACATAGTACAGCTATGCACACGGCAGGAACAAATAGCAAATCAGATGAGCAAAGGACCATGTCTTATAGAAACTTGGAGGCTGAGTTTTGGTATCTGCAAGAACAATGGTGCACAACAGCCCTTCTGGATCCATGGGGACCATACGATTGATTTTTGCTACTTTAAAAACTATTCCTGATTGTTCCACACAAATGGTATGTGGCTAATAACAAGACAGCTATAAGTGAGCGTGAGATTTTTATAAACTAATAATGCACGTTTTAAAAATTGTGTTAATATATGGACACGTGAATGGAAAACTAAGATTGGGATAATGCTGGAGATAATGCAATCACAGTATTGGCAGAAGGCAAGTGAGCTGGGGGTGCGTTTCATATATTTGGGAATTATTAGACTATGCAGAAAGGTCAACATTTAAAAGTGACAGCCCACCATCCATTCACTCACTGCATGTTCCCACTTTATGTGTGGAGCTAACCTGATTTTTCAAATTTTAATAAAGTAACGCTTTAGGGATTCACAGCTTTCTGAAATTGTGGCAGCTTGATTTACATGGATTAACATGTTCACGTCTCCAGACCCTTACTCAGATGTTTAAATTTCCTTTATCTAAGAGGGCATCAAGATTTATGTTTGAAAAGTTTCTTCATATCCTTTATTATCTCCAGTTGCTTAGGTATAACAGAGGTCAAAATAATAGGCTCTAAACCGTTGCCATTCTTGATGATGCTGTTCATCTGGTGTAAATAAGAAATGCTCTAAAAAGCAGGTATTTGATATACCTTACACTATTTGATATACCTTGCACTTTATGAAACAAAAGGTCACAGGTGGATGTGGGTGAACTGCTTTATGAAAAGAGCTCACAATTCCTCTGAGCAATAGATGCTTTGTTTTTACAGAGGTAATCTTCATTTACTATGCAAATTATAGCTTTAGGAAAATTCTGGGCTGCAAGAATTTTCTATTCACTTGCCTTTAAGTGTCTTGTGTTTTTCTTCCCTATCACAGCTCACTCTTAGCTATATTCTGTATCAATTCTTACTTTACATGCCCAATCTCTTTATTTCCTAAATGCCCATCGATACTATTGATTTTCTTCCCCTATGTGATTTGTGCAATACATAGAGTACTAGATGGAATTTGAGATTCTAAGTGAAATAAATTTAGTAGTTTTAGCTCAATCCACAGCCAACAGTGGATAAAAACATATGCAGCATTGCTCAGTTGACACACTTTCTTTCATCTGTGCTGAGGATATTCACTGGAACACATCCAACACCTACAATAAATTGATTCACACCCTTGAGATGCTGGCTACTCCTGTCAGAATTGAGTTTGCTGACAGATGGCAGGCAGCTCAGAAAACTTTTTTCATGGAGTTGCTTATATGTTACCCAGAAATGGATAAGAAACCAAGTATAGGAATGGTGGACGCAAGGCTGAATGACTGGTTTTATTTTAGCTTCTGGTTTCTTCTGTTCCTGACAAAATTTCTACTTGTCAAAAAAAACAAGGAAAAGAAACAAGGAAACAAGTATTTTTGAAATATTTATTAGTTTGTCTTTTCTAATGTGATTACACTATTTCCTACAGGGAATTTTTTTTCTGACATATACAGATTAAAAGGATGGCAGAGAAATACTTCAACTATGAAAACTATATAAAAATGCAATAATAATACAAGAATATGTGTTCTACTACTTGAGATACAAAAAAAAAAAAAAAAAAGGATGCAAAACTATATACTTCTGGCATTGGGGTTTTCTGGAGAGGCTTTCGTTTCAATGTTGGGGGGATATATTTTGCCTAGTTTTTAATTGCAATCTGCATACTTGTTCCAAGTATTCTAAGTTTCTTTAATATCTTGATATATGTACCATAGTTACCATATTCACTGTCACAAAGACCCCATCATACAAAAGTTAGATTTGAAAGTGTCAAGGGCCAAATGATTCCTAAACTGTCTAGCCTACCTAACTTTATCTCTGTTAAAAGGTAGGAAAAGCAATCAGACCATTTCATTTCCCCATAGTGCTACTGACTGTGATATCTAATCGAATGCTGAAGCTCTCTAATAAATTTATTATAGATTTTAGTTAGAAAAAAATGTCACACTGAAAGCAAGGAGTTAGAAGGCAAATGAAAGTGACAACTAAGAGGAAGGACTGAGAGAAATAGTACAAAGAGTTAGCGTGCTTTATTTTGCTTCTACTGAAACTGAATGAGAATATAGGAAGAAAGATCACATCTCACCCACTTACTTACTTCCCAAATATATTATGTAGTTTGAAAAGAATTTGACTGCACTTGTAGGCTACAGGAAAATAGTTACATACTGGAGAAGAGGCTATATCATTAAGGGAGGGAGAAAGAAGGGACAAAGAATAGGAAAAGAGAATAAAGGAGAGGGAGAGAAGGAAAGAGGGAAACAGTAATGGGATAAGACAGCCATGAGGGATACTTGTCTATCCCCTGAAGAGCAATACTGTTGACAAAAATTCAAACTACGGTCTTGCTAAGCTATAAGAATTTAGGGACAGATGGGATGAAGAGACAAGGCAGAAAACTTTGAATTAGAGATTGTTTTTTTTTTAAAAAAAAAAAAAAAACCACTACTGTCAGACCTGTTATTTATTTTTGTTATTGCTGATGGAAATTGCACAGGGAAATGGGCTGGTCAGACCAACTACTCTGCCTCCTGGGCAGCTTCGCTGACAGCTAGCTGCCTGATGAGCAGATTGCCTGTCTTTCCCAGACATCTGATTTCCCAGCTGTTCACCTGGTGAGCTGTAGGCTCTCCAACTGGCCTCTTCCGCACATTCTCCAGCTGGGAAGTGGTGACCTGGTGTCAGGGAGAGCAAGCTCTCTGGCTGCAGCCTGCCCTGCCTGGGGTCTGGGAACATATTTGTTTTGGAAACTCAGAAATGAACAGCCTAGATAATAGAAATATTTCACAGCTTTCAAAGTGAAATCTGCCAAAATTTGCAGTCTTACAAGAAAAACTTGATTCTGTTGGCTTTTTTTTTCTTAAAGTGTTATTTTCAGTCCCAAATCAGGATGAACAAAAACTAAAAATTGTAAAGAAGAGAAGAAAAGGGAAGGGAAGGGAAGGGAAGGGAAGGGAAGGGAAGGGAAGAAAGGAATCTCTGAATTTGCCATCAAGAAGAAATTCCATTTTCTTGTCATATCAGTGGTAGAAAAGGCATCTTGGCTCCATAGAATGGAGAGAGAAGAGAGGGACCTAGGGGAACAAGGAGTGTTTTTGTGAAGATAACTATTAGTGTTGCAGATCATTTTCTGCTTTAGATCAGCTTCCAGGAGTCTGTCTAGGAGTTGCACTGGTCATCTCTCCTGCTGTCAAAATAATTGGAATTAGCTCAAGGAAGCTGAGATCACTAATGTGGAATTATCTCATACTTTTTGCAAAATCTTAAAGTTTGTATAGACACCCTTGTCAGAATGATACTTCATATATATGTGTGTGTGTGTGTGTCTATGAACTAAAAAAGGGAGCTAAAAATGAGAAAAAAACACTACTGTTCATAAGTGTTACAGTTTGAACATGAACACTGACAAATGAATGTGCTATTTTCTCACACCTCTCAACTTCTTTTCTCATTTTTCTTGTAGAAAATAAGGGATAAAGAATATTCCACTTCCCAAAGATTTCCCTAACTGATATTTCAAAACTGGAAAAATTGTCTTTGACATTACTTTTGTATGACAGAGTTCATATTTTATTATGTAGAGAGGGGGATTGAGAGAGCGATTGAGAGAGAGACTTTTCAACAATTCATGGTAAACTGTAATTGTGCTAATTGATTAAAAAGGAAAAGCATACTAAGACACCACAGGACATTGTGAGACATCTGAAGGGAAGTGTCTGACCTAACAACAAATCTATTGCATGTTCCCACTTCCCCCAGAAGCAGGGGTTTGATGCGGAGCAACCTATGTGTAGGCAGCTGAGTTATGATCAAAATGTTTGCGGTTTGTCAGAATTGTTAGATCAGATATTTCCTTATTGATCTGTGATTCTGGCTGGACACTAAAAGGAATAAGATTATGCTGATTATATCAGAGGCGTAGCCTTGTAAAATTCTACTTTCTTCCCTAAGACCATGATACAATATGCTATTGTATGATAATCCTTACCATTCATCTACAGGATGGTCGTGTGTACCCTCACATTACTACAGAAAATAGCTTCGAAAGTAAAGTGATTAATAACACCATGAGAAATGTATGTTCTTAGTGTTTGTTTTTGTGTTTACCCTTCACTGTGAGAAAACCTATTCTCAATTAAACCTCGATTAATGGAATTCCCTGCCTTCATGGAGATATTTCCCAGGATAAAATGAAGGACACAGTCTAACTAGCACTAATGTAAATGTCTCCTTTTTGTGTTCCTGAGTTGATACATTATATTCAAACACTAATACAGCAGGCAGGTTATGATGCATTCTATTCAAATACTAAAACTACCAAGTAAGCTGTAAAACTCTTAGCACTAAAGGAAGACTAAGAAATCAAAAGCGGAGATATACCTGATGTAAACGACCAGTAATTTTTAAGAGTATTTTTCCCCCTCACTCTTAAGCATTAATAACTACGGCTGGTTCCCCTTTTCAGGTTTCAGAACTCAACCTAAAAGGAGTGAGCCTGGCTTTATCAACCTTGAGGTAGGAAATCCCAGCTTGAAGCACAGCTCTGGAACATAAACACTATCTTTATTAAAGGATTAATAAAGATGAGGTCAATTTGTACCATTTCAGAACACAGGGAAAGGCACCTGCTTGCTTATAAGGAGAAAGTCTGGCCTTGCAAATAAAGCAGAGTGTTTTCATCCCTAGCTACAGCACAGGTATATACAACAAGCAGTGGTGAGCCTTGCAAGAGAGCACAGTGTGATGCTCCTCAGTAGCACAGAGCAGGACAGTGAATATGGGTATAAGGCATTTGGGTATAAGGCATTTGCCTTAAGATGTGTGTGTGTATACATACATACATATGATTGAACAGTTTCAAAAACATGGCATTTAAGTCTTGCCTGTGGCACTTCCTGAATCTAAAATTAATCTGCTATATACAAGGTCAGAAGAGGGTTTGTAGTTAGCCAGCCTAGACAATGATGTGTGGTAACTATTAGTTAATGGGGAGAGTGGCCCTAACATCAGCCTGTGAACAGGCACTTGGGGAAAAAAAAAAAAAAATCCTTTGAAATGACAGAAAATTCTCTCAGGCTTTTTATTTGTTTGTTTTGCTTTTTTACCTGAATATTTTCTGATTTTGTTCAGGAATACACATGTATTTCATTTTTGGAACATTTCACCAAGAGTACTGGGATTTTTTTTTTTTTTTTTAATTATAGCTTCTGAGTGTTAAAGTCCCAAGCTGAAGAAATAACAGGCAGGAAAAATTTGCTTAACAACAATTCATATTTAAATTCACTTACAACAAATGTCTTTTGTGTATGCAAGAATTTTCAGTAGCTCATGACATTCTATTGTACAGGAACATATGACAAGTAGCTGTTTCATGATACCCAGACGGAATCATAACTGAGTCATTATGAATATGCATTAATTCATGTGTTATACTTGAAATACCTAAACTTCAAGAAATATGTGATAGTATTAGCTGATTCTGCTAGGGACTGAGCCATTTCGGAGCCTGCCAAAGTCCCAGGAATAGCAAGCACTTTGCTGAACTGGAAAAAAAAAATGAATATCAGTACAAGCAGGAAATATATGGCACAGTATTATATCCTGTTGACTGAGGAGAAAGAAGCTTCATTAAAGTAATAAGTATCTGGGGCACTGAAAAGACTGAAAGAGCTTTAGATATTTCATTTTGTCCTGTACTTTAGCTCATTGGTTATAGTGTGCAAAGAGATGTAGTAATTACTTTAATTAATATTTTATTAATATACTTTAATAATTACTTTAATTAAAAGTGTCTTTGCATAGCAAATACATAGGCCACCAGGAATGACAAGAATGCTTTAATTTTTCCTAGCTCTGCCAAAGGCTTCTGTTGTGACTGTAATTTTGTTGTGGTTTTATTTTCTTCCTGTAAAACAAGACATTTTTTTAAACCCCAGAGTAATTGTGGGGAGAGAAAGAGAAAGAAATGAAGAGAACTGTGAAGCTGATTGTGTAGGTGGAAGAGGGGAGACTGAAGGAGCAGCCAAGGAATAAATGAAAATGGAATGAGACTATGGGAGAAAAGACTGTGGTGGCAGGTGCTGGGGGACATAGCAGTGGGCTCACATAGATTGATTATGTGCAACAGACTGTGGATGGTTGCAAGCAAAGTGAAGGAATGACAGATGAAAGTCAGAACGGAAGTATGGAACAAGCAAGAGAAAGAAAATAATAAAAAACTGCGGGAAAATTAGAAAAGGGATTGGAAGGAAAACAATGTAGTCCTGGGAAAGGGGAGAAATTTAATTCCACCAACTTGGGTGTGGGGCAATGTTGCCTGGAGCAGGTGAGGTGAAGCACAAATCAAGAGGAAAGAGCTATCTTAAAAAGCTATGCAGTTAGGAAAACAAAGAATTTACACAAAACATTCAGTATTTTTGACTTTGTTGATTTTGTTGTCTTCAAACTTTGTAAGAATTAACCAATTAGAGAAAAATCTTATTAATAAAGACAAAACTTCTAACATGCAATTTTTCTAGTATCAGCATCCTTCAAACTGCTTTTACAGCATTTTGAAGATACTGACTGTTATATGGAACCTGAGTGATGGCAGAGCTACAATAGGAGCTACATTGTGGCAGCAAAAAGGAATCTCTGTACAATGTTTCAAAGTGTGCCTTAAAGTTGCTTCAGGCCTTGGCTTACTTCCTATGAGGACAACAAATCTGCAAGCAGAGTCTGAGGTGACAGCAGGAGACTTTTCCAGCACCCTCTGGAGATGTGCCTTAGCGCAGCAATGGTACAACAGTTTGATCTGCGATCACAGCAGTCCCCATCTTCCTGGGAAACCTCTCATCAGGACCTCTTACCCTCTTTATGGTAACATTAGAGACAAGTGATATATTTTTGGTTCATTGATATGGGATGCAGTGTGTTTTTCTCACAGAATTAATCACCTTTGAAGCCAAGAGATACTTAGCTGCTACTCCTTAGCTGCTACAGAATGTGTTTAGGCCATATGATGTGTGATACAGCATGTCTATATTGGCTGTTACAGGGTAACCCAGTGACTTCTTTTTTTTCTTTTGGTTGTGTGTTTTTGCCTTTTTTTTTTTTTAATATACATATTTTTTGTTCCTCTCTCAAAAACCTGAACCACTGGGGTCATGTTCTGTCTAATAGAAAGCAACATCTATGAAAATATATAACTTTGAAACATATATAAAATCTCTCTCTGATTTTTTGTTCATTTTTTTTTTCCTCTATCCCAACATAAAGCAATTATTCACTTGGCTCTCAGATACCATCAAAGGAATATTTGGCACTCAGTTCAGGTAAGCTACAATTATTTGTCTATAAATCAACCATTAATGGGATATTTTAAGATTGTTAATGCTCACTTTTCATTTGAACTTGACACTCACTCACTCCTTTTTTATATTCCACCTTTCTCTAAAACACGGTCATGACTCCCCTTTCTATTACGAATTCTGTGTATATCATCGGCCTCCATTACCCTTCCCTTCAATTCCTACTTCCCCTGCTATTGTAAGGACATTTAGTAGAACCAAGAAGCAGGTACTGTTGCAATGTTGGTTATGAAGGCTCCCTGAACCAATCATATGATCATTCCAGAATTAACATCCTAATATTATCATTTTCCTTCAAATTAAGAGTGTTTGTACTGATGCTCTGAATATTTGGTGATTCTTTGGATTGTATAAGATATGGGATTCACAAATTACTATGTTGTATGCAGACAGAAAGATAAGAATTATTCAGCATTAGACCTAGATAATCATTATGAGAATTGCAGCAGTATCTGAGGCTATCCTCATACAATTAAAGAAATCAGACTATGCACCAGTGTCTAATTTGTTAGTGCTTGGGGTTTGGTTTGCCCAGTCTACCTAGACTGCATCATTTGAGGCACAGATCACACCGGGCTTTACCACATATAGAAGAACATTTAGCAAACAAAAGATCCATATCCTAAAGAGTTCACATTTTTCGCATGAGTAAAATGTCACAAGATAGCCTAAAATATGATTTATTGTGCATTCAAGGATTATGAAGGAATCTTTAAGTGAAGAAGATTTGTGAGGAGAATGCATACTTGCAGCTAGTGAAACGTGCTCTAGTCCACAGGCAAGCTATCACATCACAACCAGTTTGTTGTTTTCATCAGTAAAGCAGGGAGGGAGGAAGTAGATAAGTGAACAGATTATGATAATAGTAGAAAAGACACAGTGCTGTCACATAATAAGCTGTGGTCTCAGTTGGCCCCCAGTTCTTTTCTTCAGAAAGTGATAGAGAAGTTAAATAAATAAATAAATAAATAAATAAATAAATAAATAAATAAAATAGAGTTGTGACAATGTTTCTTTCTGTACAAGGAAACTATCTCCCAAGCATGAAAGAGAGAGAATTGGAGAAATATGAAAATCTAATACTTAGACATTGATATCTGTGTAATTGACTGACCAAGGAGAGAAAGGTCTGATTAGTTTTGAAATTGGTAAGCTGGCTCTAAGGGTTGTGATTTAATGACTGCTCTACAGTAGAGTTGTGTTGCACCACAAAAGGCACGAATGTAACGATACTAGCCTTATCTAAGTTTATGGTTATGGAGAAGTGGAAATAGAAAGGTAGAATATGGGCAGAAACACATTTACATACATTTACCACAGAACACCATCATCATATTTTCTTTTTTCATTTCACTGCTTTTTATATATTTATACACAATCATGGATTTAAATTTAAAAATCTGCAAAGGGTAGCATTCAAAATGTTTTCATTTATTTGGGAATGTTTTTCACACTATAGTTGTCAGAAGTTCCCTATTATGTATTCTCAGTGCATTTCTAAACTGTTGAGCTTTTCTAATTCAGTACATGTACTTTCCAGACTCTACTGAATACTAAATGAAATTGTACTCACAAGATCACAATTTTAGCTCCATCAAAGTGAGTTTCATGGGACTTTTTTCTTGAGAGCTTGATTCTTGTTCATTATCTGTTCAAGAAAAAAAAAATTACACATGACAGCCAGAGCTATCTCTGCTCAGCTTATTTTGGCTAGAAAATAGAAGTAGAAAGGAATCTTGGGGAATTACTTGGAGGGTCACAACTCCAAAGCCTGAAGTTATGGTTATCGGTGAAAATAATGACATACTTTATCCAAATGTAAAAGGTCTTCTTTTCTAAAACTATATATACAGTCATTTTCTTTGGGTTGCTTTTAAAATTTTTTAAAAATTATTCACTCTATACCAAATTACATTAGCTTGAAAATGTTTTGATGATGTACTCCAAGGAAAAATATCTTCAGAAGCACTTATTAAAATATACAGTATGCATATGAGATTTTAGCAAAGATTTTTGTCCTATTTCTCCATGACAGGAAGTTACAGATTTTTAAATAAAAATTGTAAGTGAAGCAGGATTGCCATGCAGGCATTGGGCCAGAACTGAACTGTGAAAATTTCAAATTTTGTGGGGGCTGCAACATTACTTTCTTCTCATGATGGTGTGATGTCAGGACTGGATGTTTTCTCTCTATTACCGTAATCCCTATTTCAAGATGCAATTAAGATAACATTCTCTCTAACACTCTTACCATTTCAAAAGATTTATTTTATTAAAAGGATACCATCTACCAATATTGATCTGTTGAGAGTTCAGGTTTATTTTGCCTTTTCACAAGCTTTTTTTCTGTTTTGTTGTATCATTTTCTTTCCTCCTATTCAGGTCTTCTTCGGGTCAACTGTCACTCACATGCAGACCATCACCAGAAAATAGGAATAAAAATTAAGGCACAGTGACTGCATTAGAAACCTGAAAGGTTGAAAAATTTATCTATTATTGTATCTTGTAGCAGAAGATAGCTGTATAAAAGTTAGTTTAAAGTGATCAAGCCTAGACTTTCTTAAAGTCTAGAAGTGTGCTAAATGGAATTGTTAATATTAGTAGAGACTGAGGGATTTGAGTGTAAGAAACATTTAGGTACATCTTACCTGTTTATGCTTTCTGCGATGGTGACTGTCTCTGTATTGTTAACTTTCTGGATTATCCTATTTGTTTAACTGTGTATCATTACTGTGTATCATTACTCAGGTCATAAGTCTAAACTGTAGCATCAGCCCCAAAGTTACCATCTCCTTTGAAGAAAATGCTTAAGCGAACAGAATGGGCATAACAGCATTCCTCAGGGGTAGCGTGCATTTAAAATAAACTCTGTAACCACTCAAATATTTAAATAGCAAAATAAATATTAAACACTCTTAAATTTATGCTAATAATTCAGTTGCATTGGTGTAGGGTGTTACATGAACCAGATGCATAATTTAGCATGTGTGAAATAGAAGCAGGAACTGTTAATAGAAGTTCCATCTATTCCATGTACAGAATGCATCAAAAGAATCACATGGGTTTCCATCAAGATGTCTTTTGCCATCTAGATTTAGTTTTTCACTGACGGCATTTGTACTTTATCTGTTCCCTGTGAGATGATCTTTTGGGCATCTCTCACATTTCTTGATGTGAGGCTTGACCATGACCTTCCTTTATATCAGACAGCATCCCTGAGTTTGAAGAACTCTTTTCTTCTTCTTTCTTCTTCTTTCTTCTTCTTCTCCTTCTTCTTCTCTTCTTCACTTTCACCTTCCTCTTTTTAAGGTTACTCTTTTTAAAGCAAGCGGTAACATTTACCTTTAAAGATTTTCTTTAAGTAAAGTACTTGTTTGAGTTTGTAGACATGGAGTTATGCATCACATTTTACTTTCTTTATTTTATAGATGATAAGCCTAATTAAAACACAGTGGGGTAGTACTGTGTGCAAAGGAATGACAACATTATTTCTGTATCTCTAAGGCATAAGCAAAAGGGAATGGTTTCAAGGCAAATAGCAGAAATGTGTTCACTGTGCAGCATTTTCCAGTGGGTGTGAAGGGAAGCCCCAGAGACAAAGGATATATTCCTCGGCTAACTGAAAACTGATATTCTAGAGCAGTAAGTGCTACGAAAGGTGCAATGATTGGAATCAGAACAAGTCATGATTTTTATAGAGTAAATAATTACCAAATATTCACAAATAGTTATTTCCTATTACCATGTCCAGTTGTAGGGTATATGGATTACCTACAACATCTTACGCTTCTGTTCCCTGAAATTAATCTCCTAATCTGCTTTTTTAATAAACAAAAAACTGAGTTGGAATTTGATCCATTCCCAACAACATCAGCAATTGCAAATGTACAAGAGGACTTAATCTCTTAAGTGTAATATCTTTAATTATCTTTCCTAGTTTATGTGCCCTTTTGTTGTATATATGCCTCCAAATACATATATTTATTTAGAGGTTACCAAGAAAAACCTATGGTGTAGTTTTCAGTTTTCCAAAGATATAAACTGACTAACAAATGTACACTGATCTAACAAAGCAATGCCTAAATGATAATATTTAGGATTATGAAGACTTAAGAAATAAATGAAAATTATATTCAGAGAACAAATATATGTCAAGGAAAGTCTTCAGCAAATAATAACAACAACAACAGTGTTTCTGATATTCTGCTGCTACAAGGGGAATCAGATTCATGAAATAATGTACAGTATTTGCTCAGATACATGAAATATTCTATCTGCATATTAAATCATGCATGAAAGGCAGTAAATAACTAAATGAACAGGAAGAAAATCGGTGTTCTAAATTAAGACAATGAACATGACCGGGATTAAGGCAATGGATATCATCAGGAAACTTTAGTGTGAAAAGAAAAGCGATAAAGATATGCTTTTGGGAACTTTTATTTTGAAAAGGTCTGCTGTGGCACAAGACTGAAAAAAATAATTTCAGACATTTTAAAACTTCAAAGATATTCTGATTGATGGGAATGTCAGTTTCCTCCATTTTACAATCCCCTATGTACGTTAGCTGTTTTAGTTCTAATTACACTGATTAAATTAGCTGCATAGATTCATGCCTACTCACCCCAACACATACACAAGTGCATGCAAATACCCTACACTGTCAATGCTGGTATGAGCAGGAGGGATGGACATGATCTCTGCTTCTCCCTCAGTTTTCTGTAGAAATGGTATAAGGAGGAGAGAGCAGTGTATGAGCCAGTCATCTGGAACATGACTACACTTGGCATGGCCTATGGTTTCCTATTGGATGGTTTTGTTAAAAGGAGAATTATTCAGTCATGTGTGGGTCTGATGCACAAACTAGGTAGGGTATAGCACTAGTCCTGCTAGTCATCCTGCAGATTTTGCATGGTACAGCTCAAAGGACAGTATCTACTGTATCACTGAATCACTGGCTGGTAGAAGTTGTTTTAACTCAGGCAGAGCAGCCTGGTGTCGCCAAGGTTGAGGTCACATAAAGCAATATCTGGGTGAATAATCCTTCGTTGACCTAGGAGTATAGAGATACTTACAAGTGAACTCAGGGCAACTCAAAAGCAGATACATCTGCTTTATCAAGTTTTTTCTAGTACATAGGATATTCAATCATTAGTCTCAGAGGAAAGATAATTGATTTTAATATTGGTTGCATTAATGAAACCCAATTAGTTGTGTTGTTCTACAGCCATGACTTTACTAGTCTCAGCAAGAAAATGCTTTAGCTCTACCATCAAACAAAAGGTTTGACTGACCTATACAATATAACTTCTTTGGTGTTTCATAGTGAGAGTC
>NW_010577444.1:4588-63522 GCF_000705375.1 Tinamus guttatus | reverse complement strand
GATAAGGATATTTCAATACAGAATAAGCAAGATTATGGATTTCTTCTTTACCTATGACTGTTGATTTGGCCTAGTTTTCATACTGACATTCATGATGAGTGTAGTTATTTTTTGCTGTTTTGTATTTATAGTGGATGTTGTCATTTATATCATTAATCATAAAGGTAATTGTCGTAAAAACAGAAATGCTTTTTCCTGGACATTTCATTCTAAAATATAATTATCCAGACTTCCTGCTGTTAATGGCAGAGAGTTATAATTACTTCAAAATGAAGCCATTATTCATAAACCTCAGGACTGTAGCACAAATGTTTACAGTAGATGGAAATTATCACGGAATTTATCAATGTGAAACTCTAATTTGCCAGAGGCTTATTTTACTATTCTGCTTCTCAGTACTGCTTTTGAACTATCCCATTAAGGAATTACAAGTGCTCAAATCCCTGTTCATTCAGAAAGTTATGAACAGAAATCCTTCCTTATTGACTGCTGATAGTCACATTTTTTATCTATACATATAGGATATCTATGTTGTCTTGCAGTAGAGAGTCTCAAAATTGGAAACTGTAGCAACTTGGCACACCTACTTCTTAATCAGATTATTCTAACAATTTCTAATGTATATGGAGAATGAAAAATAGGCAGAGTAGTTGAAACATAGATTCAGAGGGAAGGAACAAAAAAGTGTTGAATAGGGTGATTTTTCCAAATTTTCAAGGATAAGTAGTAAAAGAAAAGTGTTACATAAATGGTTTATTCTCACAAAATCATTCTGAAATTTGTAATTAGTAAAGTATAAAAATGTTTTAATTATGGGAGGGAATTACCTTTTATTGTATTCTTAATATTTGAATTCCTAATATTGTTGTTTGAGATTGTCGCCAAGAACAGGATATCTGTAGCAGATGGAGCTGAATTCAGAAAAAAAGGGAAATCATCATCAGTTAAAGAAGCACCAAGTAAAAGAAAACAAAATATAAAGTATTTCCCAAGAACAAATGTGAATAGACTGCTTTACTGAGAAGCTTTTCTTCTGAGAAACAGAAATAAAAGTTCTACTTATTTTTGATTGTCTCAAGCTTTTATACTAGTTCCCAGAAAATACTCCCAACATATCTTATTCTCAGCTGTGTTCCTTGTTCTTAATGCATAGGGGAGAAAATAGCACAGCAACATTTAAAATGCAGAGATTATTCTACACTGGCTAATGGATTGGTTTAGAAAACAAAACAATGAAAAAGGGAGTAATATATCAACAGGAAGGAATCAGTGAATGGATAAGAAAAGAACATATGGAAGAGAATTCATTTCTTTAAAAAAGTCAGGTCTCAAAGGAACAGATAAGACAGAAATAGAACAGGAAAAAAAAAAACTCTAGTCCTTTACTGATTTGATTGTGCATACAAGGCTGGGATAAAGCCTGATAAAGCAGATTATTTTCACCACATGCAAAGCTCTTAACAGTATCTTCATAAATAAGTTTTTTTAATTGTAGAATTTTAAAATATTGTGAAAGCATTCTCAATCTCAGTTTATACAAGACTAGTCTAATTCACTCTTTTACTGTGAGCTCTGATCTCATGCAATGGTCATAAAAATTCCATGTGCTAGGTTTTATCATTCAGCTTAAGAAGAAATTAAACAAACTGATGGAATGTATTAATAACTGACGTTCTTCCTACATGCTCAGAGATGGAAGACAAGATGAAATGTTTAAACAGGAAGCTCAAAAAAAATAATAAAAAAAAAGTTTTTCATATACATTTTAGATAAGGAGAATAAAAAAACCAAAGATTGTCTTGGTGCACCGAGTGGAAATTAACATCCCAATACATCTGTTGGCATTTTCAAAGATTTTACAGTGGGGGGAAAAAAAAGTTTCTATTACATACTCTGTCCTGAATTAATTAGAATTAATTAAATTAGAATTGATTTATGTGAAATTTTATATGCTTAATTTACTAAAATGTTTGTTCAGTGTTTAGATACCTCCCCCATGAGTAAAAAGATACACCTGTGCCACCTTAAATCACTGTACTTGCTATATTATAGACTTTGATTTTTGGTTCTTGGTAGGAACCAAAGGAGGAGAGGAGAGGAGAATGGCTCTTTATGTAAAACTTTTAAAGAATCTTTGGGTATGTCCAAAACATACTAGATGTTGTGGGGAAGGACTAACGGTGGCGCATAGGTGGATCTGGGAGGAATCAGAATGCCATAATGCCAGGAGAGAAGGGATGTGTGCAAGTAAAGTTGTGTGTAAGTAAACTGCAGTCAGTAAAATTGTCTGACCCAGCCCTGAATGTGATCAGAGCCTGGTCCTGTGTTCTTATTCCTTAATGGTTTTCTGCATGACCTTTCTCTGTGGGCACTCTATGTGTAAGTATCTGTGTGATCTGCTAGTGAACTCCGGATTGGGCTAGCTGGTGAGGAGGAGGAAACAAGAACCTGGAAAGATCCAGGTCAGAGCTGGAAAGTGGATTGACAGGGCCCAGGGTCTGGGTATGGATTAAGCTGGTTTGGAGGGATCAGTAGCTGTGCTTGTGCCTGTGAATTGAGAGGAGGAGTTGAGTATGACTACTAGTGAACTTCAGTCTAGATTCTGTGGAGAGGGGGAAGAGGTTCAGACTATGTTGCTCATGTTTACTTGAGTGCTGTTGATGTTTATGTGGATGCCGGTGTTTGATCCAGTGCATTGTGGGTGGGCACTCAGCTGGATGGCTGTATAAATTGGAAATGCAGCAAGCAGACTGGGAAGAAGAAAACAGCTGTATCTCAAAGTCTACGGCAACTGCCTCTCCCTAACATCAGGCATAGCAGACTCGCATTCCAAAGGCTGCTGTTTTCAATCCCAGTGGATTCCCTTCAAGAGTAATACCTGTGAAATGCAGAAAAGTGAACTCCTTTTAGGAGTGATGAACATGCATCTCAGACAATTGATTTCCTGTCAAAGGTCTTCATTTGCATAGTACCTAGTCAAGTCACACTATTTGATGGATTTTTCATGAGTAAAATTGTTATGCCTGTCTAACAAAGGAAGGACAAAGGGCATCAAGTTGAGTGATTTTTTTTTCTTTATCATGCCCCTAGTAGAACAATAGGCTTACCTGGGCCCATTTTGGGTGTCAGCTATAGGAGGAATGGATCCATACTTGACACAGTACTTCCTTTATCTTCTATTATATAGATTTCCTCTATTGTTATTCCTCTATTACATCCTCTCAAACAGTACTTTTTGGATGTGCAATAGATATCTGCACATCTTTAACACAAGTCATTTCATTTACTTTACCATCTCCTTGTGCAACTATAAATTCTGTGTTTTCAACTTAGTATTTACCCAAAATACCCTAACAAGGAAAAAATCACTTCTATAAATGCTATACTACTGATTTTTTATAACTCATGACATTTTTCTTGCTAGTAATACTTTTACTTCTGGTACCACAGTGAACTGTGCATCTGGGGAACTTCAGACTAATAACATATATTCAGTGTAAACTGATAGTCCAAATGTGCTTAACTGTGTATGTAATACTTTTGAAATAATCTGTGAACATACTGTGCATGCACTGATCATGCTTTCATTCTTCGTCAAAGAGATGTAACTCATACTTAGGGCTACATCACCTTTTAAAAGTATTTCTCATCCTCTAGGTAAGGATTGATAAAGTCCAGATGACTTCCTTAGATTAGAGACTTTATCTAAAGTCCTGAGATAAACCTCCAGTTCTCTGTCAAAGTGGGATTCTAACCACTCATAGGCATCAGCATATTTAGCACGAGTCTCAGAACACCTCCGCCTGTACCAGACACCTTGTGCTAGATCCTCTTAGGGTATAGCTCCCATACAGCTTAAGACCTGTATCTTATTTCTCTGCAATCAAAGGAGTGAGTCATTTCGTAAACCAAACCTAATTCTAAAAATTTAATCTGAAAGGCTGATATTTGTTACATGTAGTATGCTTATAAAATCACTGAGAATACATACAGGAATATGAGCTCATTCGTGGTGTTTAATCTTTTCCTCTGCTGATTGTGAGTCAGCTTGACACAAGGGGTAGGCTTAGAACAGTGAGCAGTTTACTTCGTTTTTCCTCCTGTCCTTACATCCTTACATTGTTCATCATTAAGAAGGAACATTATTTCATCTGAATAGTAACATAAGTGACTGAAAGATATTGGCTACTCATACATTGTAAAGATGATGAAGAATGGTAAACTAACAAACAAAAAACTAAACGGTTATGAATGTATGTATAGGATGTTCACTTTGTACCTTGAGTGCCTTGCTTGTACGTTCTGCAGTGTTTCACAATCTAATTATCAAGAAATTGACCCAGATTCATTCTTACACAACATCTCGGTTTTTAGTTTTTGCATCTATCCAAGAATTCCTTTATTATAGGTACTGACCGTCTTTCACACAATGCTTCAAAGGAAGATGAGAAATTTAAAGACTGAATCTAGTTCAACTTTCCTGACATTTTTGTGAGGTTTGATTTGGGAGAATAAATATATATCCATTGCACTAGGGTTCCTCTCTCTTTGGTTCCTCTTACTGACAGCATGATAAAGCATGAATGAATATTAAAGAAGAAAAAAAGAGTGCAAGCATGTCATTCAATAGCTTAATCTTACCAACTATGTAAGAATGCAGCTATACCCTAATATATAAAAGAAACATCCTCTATCCCAAAATTACTGTTTAGGGAAAACTTTGGACCTTTCAAAGTACTTATATAGAGCAAATTATAGAATTTGGAGAGCAAATATTGTCTTTGAATGAGCTCTAACTGCAATACTTTCTGACATATCATCATAGCAGATGCCACTTTCTTAAGCTTTTTATTATAAAATATGAGACATCTATAAACACAGTACGAGTGAGAAAGATACCCTGTCACTGAGATGTTTACTTTAAGTGGTTTTATGCTAACAGTTTGAGTAGCTGGGCATAATGCACCAGCTTTAGGAAAACTTAGATAAATGGGACATATGGGAAAATAAAAAAATGGAACAGAAAAAAAAAACACTTTTAAAGTTTATATTTGGATTAAACCTATGGTTTGACACACATAGTACTTTAAACTAGGTGTTTTTTGTTATTTTTGAGAAAGCTATTTGAAACTATCTTTAACTTTATATTTCCTTAGCTACATTTTTCAATAATTGTTTGTTCACAACTGATATTTTAAAACCAGCTTACTATTGAGTGAAATGCTCAAGTCTGTGTCCACCAATCAGGGGATTTCCCCCTAGTCTCACTGAAGAGCAGGGCAAAGGGAGGGAAGACTGAGTGGAGCGGAGCCATGAGCGAGTGGGACAAAACAGCCATTTGCCAAGAGTTGGGGGCCTTTACAAATAAGGGAAATAAGGGAATTCCCCCACATTCTTCAGGAAGGGGGACAAAGGAGTCAGGTGACCTCTGGTGAGAACAGATGGAGGGAGGCAGAAGTTTGGTGTAGACAGGCCAGGAAGGCTGTAACTTCTGCGTACCTTGGCCAATGGTGAAAAGGAGAGGGCGTTCCTCGGTCGGGAAATTAGGATAAAAGGGGGGCTGCGTCCTCCAACAACTTGAGAGACCCCACAGGGATATGCCTGGTGGACGCTCCCTTTATTCAAATAAAGTTTTAGGACTCCTCTGTCTCCTTTTTGGACATTCAGTTCTTGACAGGGAGATTTTCCACACACTATTCTTACCTAAATAGGATACAAGGGTATCTCTCTCTCTCTCTCTCTCTTTTTTTTTTTCTTTTTTTTTTTTTCCCCACAGGTTATACAATCAGAGTTTACCTGTATATCACATTGAAAATATGACATAATCACAAATAGCTCATGAATGTCCTTGAGTTAAATTTCTTAGTTGAGTATCTAGATGCAATTAGATATGTAAATAATAAATATCTGAGATCTTTATTTCCTTTATAGGAATATTGCAAAATGAAAGCTGAATCCGGTCACTCATATTACTTAACACAAAAAGTAGAATTCTTTTCTTATATTATTCAGACTAATATATTCTAATATTTCTGCCCCAAAGTAAGTTGCTGAATATGATAATCACCTTCCAGATGATTTAGTTTTCCCAACAGTCTGACTTAGGTGCTCCAGGTCTGAGGACAGGGGTGCAAATTGGAGTGCATTTAAGTAAGTGGCTCATCTCCCACTATGAAGACTGCCCTATACAATATCTCTAGGGCTAGAAGGGAGACTGTTATTGCTGTTTTAGTTGGGGCTTAGACAGATTTGGAATAACCAGCTTTTAACCAGTTTTACTAAACTTACTTGGTGCTGAACTTACTTAATGAACAGTTTCATGGAAACCCTCTGCTTTTGTCTTCAAATGGGAAAAATAAAACAAAATAAAATGTGCTAGATTCTACAGTGCTCAGCAGAAATAAGTTATTTTTAATCTTTACTGATAGCTTTTTGTAGAAAACAGAATCTGTCCTTCATATTACATTCAAAACTACATAAAAAAGCAGATTTCAGTAGATTTTGAAAGACAATTATTGCTGGTTTTCACCAAAACAAAAATGTTGACTGACAATGAATAAAAATTTTTTAGATGGAATTACTTGTTTTGGGGAATAATTTTCAAGATAATGAATATCATTATTAAAAAAAAAAAAAAAAAAGGAAAGAACTAATAATAACAAGAAGATATTGGGTGGCAATTTTTTTTTTGCACAGTGGCTGAGTGGTTAAAATACTTAACCAGGATGTCCAAAAGCCATTTTCAGCTTTGGCTTCCCGAGAGATTTCAACTCCCATGAGAGCAGATAGGCGTACCAGGTATCATCTTATAAAGACATAGTTATTCACAGACAAAGGACCAGGAATTGAATTACTGATCACATGAGTGGCCTTGCCTCCAAGCTACAGATTTGTTTCTTGCAGTCTGGGTCTCCACTGTATTTAATGTTTAAGCAGCCTATGCCAAGTGGACTAGAAACAGCACTGGAGATTGACATCCTCCTCCCTCCCCTCCCTCATCACATAGCCCACTGCATTAGCTGGGAGATGAGAAAAGCGTAGGAATGCCTGTAGTCTGCTGCTGGGTAAAAGGGAGCTGTAACCAGCCCCTTCAGAGAGTTTTAGGAAGCTGTCGTTCATGAATCTTTTCTATCAAAGCTACTCAGATAAGAAATTCCTGAGTTCATGAAATTTAGACTTACAGTAACTGCAAGTATTCCCAAACACACTGTTGTGTTCTACACAGATATTATACTACCTGAGTCAGCCTTTTTTTTTTTTTTTTTTTTTTTTTTTGGTGGGGTGAGGGTTATTGGCTTGATTTTTGTATATACAGTTTTTACTTGGAAGATTTATTATATTGTATGCTTTTTTAAAATATATATCTATATAGTATTATAAGCAACCACTACTCACTCTTTACATAGACTATTGACTTTATGACTGAGTCTTTTTTTGTTCTTGTTCACTAAACAAAGAGCTGAATACAGGATTCCCAAGGTTCATAATCTGATTATAAGGTACTTACGAAGTATCTTTAAAAAATGTCATTAGCCTTATGATCAAACTACTTGAACCACTGAGCATTGTATTAATTCTATTAAAACATTAAAAAAAATTATATGCAAAATAATATGACAAAAAATAAGTACTTTTTAAGACCTGGACACATTTACATTATTCAGTCTTCTGCTGTGCTTCTATAATGTGATGGGACACTGAAAGTATTCATTGAAATCAAATTTCATTTTTGTGAGTTTGTATATTTTGCTTCCTCTGTATAAATTATTTCTTCTTGTTCAGGATGTAGCCTCTTCTTGTGTTAGGCCACGATCCTTAGAGAATTCCAAGCCAGAGCTTCTTTGGAGCTCTGCCATTTTATCCCAGCTGATGATCACATTTCAAATTTTTAACCTGATTTGAGTATGACCTTGTTTGTGAATTCACAAACATTTCTGAGATCTTTTTCTACACTGGAGTAAGCCAGGTCTTTTCTATTTATTTATTTTTTAATATAAATGTCATACATATACATTGGAAATGCAGGAGACCCAAATTGTTGCCTTTGTTTTGCCTGTGTTAGATCAAAAATAATTTACACTTTGGTAACAATTTGATGTATGAACATCAAACATATGTGCACATAGCACATACGTATGCAAACTTACCTTAGGAAAGGTGGTTTCTGAAATATTCACATTCTTCCTGAGAATAAAAAGACTCAAGGGAACATTAATGCTACTAACATTAATATGGAGCTGAGATATTAAAATTCATGACGACCTGTCAACTGAACTAAGGCAAACTGCATTTGCTAGAAACACAGGATGACATTGCAAGCTGGCAAAGATGTAAGCAGCTCAAGCAAGCTCTTCCTGGTGCTATTTCATCCCGCCAATTGTCAAATAAGCTGTCTTTCACCAATCTGGATCTCCATCCAAAACCGTATTTCTATTCTATTTGGTGAAGGTGTTCTCCCGAGAACAGGGGAGCCTCTTTCTCTGCTTTCCAGACGCCAGACTGACTAGTATTTGGAATGACAGTGGGCTGCCAACCAAATCCTGTGTTTTCTCAAACATGCGTTGTCTTCTCTTCCAGAGGACTTGTGGTGAAATTTAACAGGCATCATCCATATGTTCACATTCATATTCCATACAATACTGGCACAGAATATCAGCAGGCTGATTTCAGAGAGCTCTAAATGGCTCCCCTAACAAGAGACATTATTAATGCAATATATAGAAACTAGCTAATAGAATCAGCAGCCTGTTAACAGGACTTTGTCATCTAGAGATCTGCTGAAAGACCCAAACATGGCCATCATGGTGAGTAATTTAAATTGTGGACCATTTAGAGGTTATAGCCTGCTAAAGCTAAAGCCTACTATTGAAAAATAGTTTAAAATCTATTGTTTTTTTTTTCTCAGAACTTTATTGCAAAAAATCAGTGAATCACTGTTTTCTCCTGCTGCAAATCTTGTGAAAAACATGATATATCAAACACAAACATCTGGTATATCTGGATTCACCAACAGTAAAGATATTGCTCTAGAAAACCTAGAATATTTTTAATGCAAGTTTTATTAAGTTAAAATTTTACATCTCATATCTAGAGATTTTGCCATTTTGTCATTATGGAGTGCTTTTTCAGTGGCCTTGAGCTTTTTCAAAAATTTCTGATTTTCTTCTTTTTATTGATGTTTGAATGAACTATCTCTTGAACAGGTCATTCTGAGGCTAAAATAAGAACCATATCTTTTTTTTCTCTCTGTCTATCCTAAGCACACAATCAAACTAAGAAGAAGTTCAGGTAGCTTATTGGATAGAATTTGTTGGTAGCCTGGATTACTGTTTTTTCTGTTCTCATGTGGTCAATTATTAAAATAAATTCCAATCTGATATTTTATGGCAGAAAAAAAAAATCTAAAAAACTTAACCATGCTGTGATCTTTCATGAAATAATACCTTCTCAATGCAAGAACAAATTATAAGTGCAAAAGTGGTATTTTTTTCCTTTTAATACCGTAATAATGACAAAGCAAGGACAGAATACCATATAAAGTGAAGAACAGAAATGAAGATGTAGGATCCATTTTATTCCATATACTTTGGACATATTTTAGGCAGCTCAGAAAACTTTCAATGTTTTTAACTCCCTTTTTATACAAGTAACAATTCACGCCTTAGGAAAAATAATTGTTACTGAATTTATCCACCTTAGATATGAAATGACCAAAATGCCTGTTTGAAACAAATTATTCATGATCTATAAAAAAGGAAAGTGGGAAATTAGTTGTATTGGGTTGGGTTATGTCACTTCCCCTTCCCCTTCAAAAAAAGTCAATTCTCATTGATATTTGCATGATATGAAAGCAGATAGATGTTCTCAGTATATTATCATTCTTATACGTTTATGCTTAAACATCTGTTACACTCTTTGTGGAAAAATATAGCACAGTGAAGTTAGTTAGTTAATGCAGGCCAAATCTTTTTCTTACAGTAACTTTTTAATTCTGCATGACATCATATGGAAAATAAATATGCCAGTACCATCGACATTTACATGATTTTTTTTATTTCCCATTGTTCTGTGAATGAGGTAGCCCATATTAGCTTACAAAGAACCAAATGAAAAAATAAGTGGGTGGTTTCTCCAAGAATTAAGTATCTCAAATTACGGCATGCAAATACTCATTTATTCCTAGAAATGACAATTCATATTGTATGTTCTGCACAGGAGAATGATCAATTAACAATAAAGAGGCCAAAGAGCTGGAAAGAAAAGGGAAAGAACAGGAGCTGGCTTATGACACTTACGACACCATATCACATTTTGATATACTCGAGCTGGATTTGTAAAAGCACTTACAAATGCATAGAGATAAATAAATAGACACAAAGATAGAAATAAACATATGTATACAGAATTGTTTTTGAGTCAAAGATCAGAAGTCATCTATTCTATTTTTTAAAAAATAACCAAGACAATTTCTTAACATGCATATGTATCCGCCTGGCTTTTCCATACACCTAGGTGCAGGCATAACTGAGGCACTTGCCCTTGTGTCCTGCTCTGGGCTTTTAAGTATTTGAAAATTTGATTTCAAAATTTCATTCTAAACTTTCACAAATAGGGAAAAAATATATAAAGCAGTAGAATTCACAATTAATATTTTACCGGTGAATAGAGAAACAACTGAAGCTGTTGTCTTTCAAAACAGTATTTTACTTTATTTGCAACAAACTGTCCTAGAAGATTCTTTTTATATATGTGTGCATGTATACATAAATATATGTGCGTATATATATATATATATAAAATCAACTGACATTGCGTCTTGAAAATATACTAGTTCTGCAGCATGCTGCACTTCTACCTGGATGATTATGCTCACTTGACTGTTGTACTCTTTAATAGGGTTTTCAGGCAGTGAAAAAGATTATCCAAAAGCTCAGAGTAATAAAACTCTGTCTCTTCCTCGTGACCTAGAAAATCAACTGGACATTCTTTCATGAGCAGATATAGTCTTTCACTGTCATGTTACTGAAACTCATTACAGTGTAGTGGAAAAAGGTCTTGATTATCATTTCATATATGCACAACCAGGTTAGTCAGCTATCAGCTGTCAACCTTTTCTACAAAAATAATAGCATTTGGAAGTAGGCTTCAGTGAGTCTATACATGCAAATATATACAAACCATTTTTTGCCTTTTGCAGGAGCAAAGAAATTCCATTACTGACCTCTTGCATAGCAGAAGGAAAAGATATATTTTTATGTAATGGAAACATTTGTCTACTCTTCTTAAATGCACACAGAAAAAAAAATAATTTAGTTTCATTATTTACACTGTAGTTCTCACGGGTCTGACCTAATACAGCTTTCCTTGTACTAGGCCTCATAGCTATAGGTAGCTCAAAACTAAACTATCCCTGCACAGAGTTTAGTACACAATATGATGCTTGCCTAAATAATCTTTGCTTCTTTTACAATTAAATCCATTAATGAACTGCATTTCTGGAAAACAACAAAAAAAATCATAACATTTTCTCTAAGATAAGATGAAAATAAATGTTCCTTTTGTGAAATCCATCTTGCCATGGCCAGTGTGACTCCTGCTACAACAAGAGGAAAGGTATGTCTAGATGCCCATGCTATAACTTGGCCAAATAAGGCCCAATTTCTACATAAAGTACAGCACTCATCCTCGGGGATGAAATTGTGCCATGATCAGGACGTATAAGGACCATGGCAGTATGCAAAGTTGGATCTACAGCTTTGCTCAGTTGTGAATCCAGGCACAGCACAGGACTGCCTTTGACATGCCATGCAGGTAGGCTCTACTGACATCTTTACCACGGGAATATGCAAGCTCTGTCTCTTCACAGTTAATTCTGCCTCTGCAAAGCCAGTGTAAAGACCATCAAATAGTAGTACTTTATACCTTGTGTGTGAAGTACGGGGTGGAAGGGCATTTAGAATAATAACTATTCAGAAGAATGGGAGGCTTATGCTGTCATAATTTTGAATGCTCTCAGCTACCCATGCACAAGAGTTATCTTCATCCTACACAGGGTATCTAATTATTTTCTCTTCCAGATAAGAGATCTGGGAAATCTGCTTTGTAGCATCAGTAAGACTCTCTATATGATGTAGATAATAATGCACATGTGATTGTTATGAAAATTCAAGATTGGCCACTCATGGTCTCTCAAATAACATTTGCTTCATTTTCGCGTGTAAGATAAATTTTTGAATTAATATTTGGCAATCGATTTAACTCTTTATTGAATTATTTTATCATATTCCTTTTCTCATTTCACCTCTTATAATTCTATTGTTATTGTCCATCACTAAAATGTCAGCTTTTTTTTTTCTCTTGACTTGAAATATATGACTCAAAGTGAAGATATCACTTTCCAAACTGAAATCTGAACTTATAAAATACTTATTTGTCAAGTTTTTTTTCTTTTCTTAAGTATAGTTGCATTGTTACTGAATACTAAAGAAACCTTGATAAAGGTGTCCCTTCAAAATTTTCAAATTTTGGAAAATATATTCTTCCTGTTAATGTAAAATTTATTACCATGAATTTGGAACAGGCAAGACGACAGCTTTACTTATCATTACCTTTAAATGTTTTGTATTTTTTGGTGTGGTGTCATTCGACTGTTCTCATGCTACTATCATACATATATTATTAAACTGCTTTATTTTTATGGAGTTTAATTGGGTACTGAGAGGATTTACGCATATAATTAGGTTAATGCTGCTGGGGTCATCCTGTTAAATCTTACTCAAAGAAAAGCATGAAATTCACTCTGTCTTCTTCAATATAAACCTAAAATATATGTTTAATTTAAATGCACTCTGCAATGAATTATCACTCCTTGACATTACATGTGGTGTACACGGATCCAGTAATGACACTCTTACTAAACAGATGTGTAAGTTCATAAACATTTGCTGACCAGATCCTTGTCATCTGGTCTATAGTCAATGAAAAAATTCAAAAAGTGTTAATAAAATTTAGCAGTATTTTGATTACATTATTAAGCTTCCAAAAAAAAACCCATCACAATAGGGGAAAAAGAAATAGATCATTTCTTTTCTTAAATGCCTAGCATTAATATAGCCACCCTTACACAATATTCTAAGAATTTCTACTTTTCCTGACTGGGAAATGCTAGGGTCAGAAAGAGACAAGAGACATAGGAATTTATGAAAGGTTTTGTTTTAGCAAAATATGAGTATTTGAAAATACTGTACTGTCTTCCATCTGTCTTAAATTGAGAGATAAATTACATTCATAGTCATGTAAATGTTATTGGTAACTCTCCATATATTTTTGATGAACCCAGGAAACAGCAATATGTTAAGAAAATAAAAAAAAATCATTTCAGACACTATAAAACAGTTGATATATGCAAGCAGAAAACATTCAGAACATCACTAGCAGTTTTCAATAAGAGGAAGAAGTTGTCAATTTTTTATGAAAATGAAAGAAAATTATTTAAAGTTATAATTATCTTCAGTGTATTGAACTCAGCCACTCTAAACACATTGATTGTGGGAGTTATGCAGTGGTGTTTCTATCAGTTTACTCTTTTGAGTCTTTTCCTCTTTTTAATGCACTTCTTTATTAGTAATTGGAATCATAAATAACCACAGAAATTGCAAATAAAGATTTCCATATTCTTAAACAAAGAAAAGGATAATAAAATTTCTTCCTGAAAACTTAAGAAAACTGAGGAGGAAATGAAGAGATAAGCTGCTGAGGTTTGTTAGCAGCTGCAGATAGTACACTGTTTTCCAGAGCCAAGGCAATGACAACTGAATAACAATAATAGTATTGACTTCAAAAAGTCAATAGCTAAAAAGTTAAGCCAGTCAGTCAACAAAAAGCGCATTTCTAAAACAGCAGCCTTATTTTGCAAAGTGTTTTATTTTCATGTGAGTATCTAAACAAAAGAGACAGAATTTTGTTCTTGGGAAGCTGGATGTTACAATTGTCTAAAACCATAAATCACCATTTTTCAAAAAATCAGCCACCTAGTTTTCTTTCCTGAAGAGATTCAAATCCGAAAAAAGAGATGGTAAGTGAGAAAGCCTGTGTAGAGGAGAGTACCTTTGCTGAACATCACTTCATTTTAAACATTATAACAACACACACTACCATTTTCCTGGTCTTGCGCTACCAAAGTTAAGGATCATTTTACCAGTGGAGTGAGTGGCATAAGACATAGCTCTGTGTTTACAGAGTAGATAGCAGAGTAGATAGCAGAACTAGCAATTAAATGTAGATAAACTAATTAAAAACAATAAAATGGGATAAAATTAGAAAAAAAAATCGAATAAAGGAAGATGCCACACACAGATATCTACTTTGCCATTCAGTTCTGTAGAAACAATAAATCATGGGCTATTGTGTTATAATGTATAGTAGAATTTAAGCATGCTCAAGAAAATAAAATAGTAAAAGTGAAATTAACCATCTGCTTGCTATTAAGCAGGAAAGAACTGACTTTCAAACAGCATAGAATTATGGACCAGCCTCTAGTCCTGTATGCCTCTTCCTCCTATAAAATTCATGCATATAAAAATGTCACAGCATACAAGCTATTTTGCCATAAAAGTAGCAAGTAGAAAGTGCACATGGCAAAATGGAAATTATGGGCAAAATAAAGAAGAAAAGAAGCAAATGTAAAACAAAAAACTGTTTTAGTAAAACTCCTAGAGGGATTTTGTTGATTTGGACTAGACACTAGACACCTCTCAAGGAGAACCTAACAGCTTTAAGACAATCTTTCCAGCACTAACAATTGGAGAAGGGATGTGCAGAAGGATAATTAGAGAAATGTGAGACTAAATGCTTCAATTCAGGGATTTTAGAGAGAAATAGCCATCAGTAGGAATGTGAAAATTTTTCATATCATCAAGCCAAGAAAATTTCCATCTTAGCAAAGGAGGCAGTGTGATTATGCCTTCCACAATTCATTTCCTACACACTAAAGCAGATTCAGGATATTTCTGAAGTCTGGAAGTTCAAAACTTTTGATTGTAAGAAACATTTCAACATTTTCAACATTGCTTGGAAGAAAAGTATGTTTTGTTTGTTTATTTTACAATATAAAAATATTCCTAGGCAGAAGAGTGGTTTTGAGCTTAAAATCAGTCTTCTGATGAATACGCTCCTTAACTTTTGATATATCCAGTATTATTATAAAACTGAAACACCAGACAAGGGGAGTGAGTCTACACTTTTCTACTTTTTTCTCAGCTGTTACCTATTGTATTCTCATTGCATTATGGGACCAGGAACAAATGATTATCAGCACAAGCACATCACAACACAAGCATATTCTGTTTGAGCATAGATGCTCACCTTATCCAACCAGAAGTATTAGGAAGGACAACAGAAAGACTCGAATCTTTTTCTCTCTGGTATGGTGCCAAGTCATCAGAGCTTATTCACCTATACATAAAGGCATACACAAAATAGCAAATGTTTAGAGTAACAGGGGAAAAAAGAAGCTCTGACACCACTTTTTCAGAGTCAGGAAAGGTTTTCTGCTTTTTCACTTTTGTTTCTTCTACTACACTAGCCATCTTTTTAGGAGGCTAGTGAAGAAAATGGAAGGAAAGACTATGCTAAAGTGACAGGACAGCTGCAGTGCACAACACTCTGTGGATTTATCAGTCTACTAGATATGAAGTCAAGGACATCTTCACCATTCTTTCTTATGTGCTGTAGGCATCTCTACACTCAACTCCACCACCATCCCCAGGAGAAAGTTCCACGGAGCTTCCTAAAAGACTACGTAGGCCAATGAGCTATAGTAATCAACAAATGAGTTCCTAATTTTTCTTCAAACTACAATGGAGGCCATCCTTGGTATTTGTGACAATTTTCCTGTTGGTAGAGTTTTAGCAAAAATATTTTCCACATATATTTAAGTATTTTCATAGTAGTGCAGTAGTAGTACTGCAATGCTTTGCTGCAAAGTGCATCTGCGCAGCTACTATTTTTTTCTAAGTTTGGACATCTTCCTCTCTTATGCTTGCTAGTTTATCTAATTTCTCGGCTTATGTTTTCTGTATTTCTGGTGATGGTGGGTAGAAAGCTTGAATTTCAGATCTCAGTGGAACATTCACTAGAACTAGCAATTAGGAAAAAGGGAACAGATCTCTTGTGAAATAACTGAGAGACAGTAGACATGGATCCCTATAGTGTTCTTTTTACTGTCAGTTTTCCAAGTTGAACTGCAGTTTAAAGTGACCAGGTTTAATTTCGAGACATGAAATCTGAATTACCTAATTGTTAAAGGACTCTATACCATTTCTTCTTTGTGGGGCAACTACATAGGAGTATATGTCTTTCTTCTCATTGGGGCAACCAATCAACCAATTATTGTTTCGTTGCACACACATTGCTAAGATTTTGAGTATCTTAAATTTATTGCAGCAACCTCTAGGAATGCCTCATGCACTCATCAACATTTTGGAGCTTCTCGCTCCAGAATGTCTTGATCAAGTTTTTGCCTGTCTCAAACTTCTATGAAAACTACATATTATTCTAATGGATGATGATGAGCAAGTTATGCTAGCTAAACAGGTGTTTATTACCTGTTCTCTGCCCAGATCAATGGAAAATTATAATCTCTTCCTTACATTTCTCTTATTAAGATTTCAGTTCTACACTTATTAAACTGCAGTGGAGCCTAACAATTAAAGACCTGTGTTGACCATGTTGGTTGCTCACTAGTTCTTCTTCTCATTTTCTATTTATTTCAACTGTTTTTTAAATAGCGAGATGTGGCATGAATGTGGTCCTGAAGATATGTGTGAATAAGGATTAAATGATCTGCAGTTCTCGGGAAGCTTTTTAGATGAGTAATCTCTCACAAAGACTGTGGAGATCTTGTGTCATAAAGAAAATGGTCTTATCCCCCCACAAACCCCTGAAAGAGCTTAATACATTAAAAATAATAAATACAAGAATGTCTGCATATTTATGTGTGTATGTGAACAGGAATGCTCTGAGATGACTTGTAGGATGCTTTATATATGGAATTATCTTGATAATTCACAGGAACCATTCTCATTTCAGAGAAGAAGATTACAGTAGCAGAAGCTTTCTGTCATATTTGTTCCACTATTAAGATCTTTTTATCACTGGACTGTGCTAGTAAGGCCTTTTTAAACACTCTTTACTCTTTCACATTCAACTAAATATCAAAAACAATATTCTCAAAGCTAGACGTGATCTTTCTTTGGAGTTTAATTACAGAAGTTGGATACCATATAAACAATGTGTCTTAGTGCCGTAGTAGAGTCAGCACTAAATTTTCTGGTAGTTTTAGTAGAATACACTGATTAAAGAGCTGAAATATGGTAGTGTACTCTGATTGGGTCTGCCAGCAGCTCACAAAGTCAATCTTGCAGCTTTTAACTCTTACAATACAAGATAATCTACTTAGAAGATGATGGTAAGGAAATGGAGGAATGCAAAGAAATGTATTTTTGTGATGTTTTTTACTTTTTCTTTCCTTTAAATTCAGGGACATAATTCCAAGGAAATTCAGCTTACAAGGTGAACAGTAGAGGCAATTTTGAGGTTTGCTAATATGTGTGGGTCAGTTCTCCAGCACAGAGGCAAGCTGGCAGAGAGTGGTCTGCATCCAATATCAGCTGTTCTCTTGTGTAGCAGCCACATACAAACTTCTTTTTGATAATGGTCTATGGGCTGTGCTCATTTCATAATATTGTTCAGGAATTGATTGTGCGAATACTAGCAAAAATATGCCATGACAGCTTAACTGTCTAGAAAGTCATTTACAGGGGCCAAAAATCTTCCCTGGAACTTCTTCATTTTCAAGTATAGATACAATGCATGCCAAACACCAGACCATGCTGTTAAATGGATAAGAATAATATTAAATTCTATGTCTCATAATGAGCTTCAGAACAATTTGCTACACACATATAGACATCAAATGTATCTCACAAGGCACAAAATTTTTTTTTGTTCTGTTTTCCTTACCTTTGGGTTTTGGAAAATACAGATCTAGACCCTTATTGCAGCCAAAGTTTTGCTGTTTTGATTAAACTCAGCAAGTAATATCTTAAATAGTTTGCTATCATTTTTCCACCTTATTTCAACATTTATATTGTCCTCTCAGTATCAGCTCTTCTTCATGGTTTGGACTACAACAGACTAAACCCTTGCTTACAAGGACTTCTCCTTCCCTGACGGGAAGAAGCAAATGTGAAATTTAGTGGAGAAAAAAAAACACACACACAGATACATAGAAATAAACCTAGTGTAAAGATTAACAGTTAATAAAAGAACTAAAAAAAATAAATTATGTCTGGATACAACAGTAACATATCTAAATTCCCTAATTTAAGATAACAAGGTAAGAAATCAAATGTGGTAGAGATATGATCATAAACATCCTTCTTTTTTGCATTTCAGATTTCATGAGAATGACACAGTAAGTTCACTTCTCTGTTTTCGTCATCCTCTGCAAGAGTCACGCACAACCAAAACAATAAATCATACACAGTCAAAACAAACAAAAAAAAGACAATGCATTCAGGAGCAATTCCAAATGAAAACATTAAAATGTAGTCATGGAATTATCTTGCCTGCCTTTAATACCTCTTTAGGAAGCAATGATCCACTGTAATGTCTCTCTTCTCCTTTCCTCACCAGCCAGAATGTTCAGCTCATTTTCATGAACTTATGAAATGTGATGAGAATTAAAAGCAAAAAAGTCTGGATGAATTGTTCTTATGAAACCCAAAGGGAGAAAAATCCTTAAAAAGTACATAGGCACCTTTGTAAAAGAAATATTATCTGCAGTTTTCCATTCCATTTCATTGTAAAGACTTTCAAAATATTTACTGAGTTTTGGCTCAGTAACATTGTTCTTTACTCTGAAAAGCTCTGCCCAGTGTTCCAAATCTGCTGTGTACAAGCTAAAAGAGAATGAAAAATAGTTAAACGTACAGTAGCCACAGTGTCTGCATTGCCGACAGTGCATCTTTCTGCTAGAGCCTTCATTAAATCTAATTCATTGTCATCTTGTGTAGTAGCAACCTTTCCTCAAGAAGGAAAACAATAAAAGCCTTTTACACAAAAGCCTTGTGCTGTAGAAATAAAAATAAGGAGATGGAAAAAATACGCTGAACCTGGAGACAAAGCAAGATGTTTGTGGAAGATTCAAAGTGATGGGCAAAGTTCAGTGGGCTAAAAAGCTTACTACTTTTTAACTATTCAGTTGTCAATAATGAATCTAAAAATTACTGTTCATCCATTGGGCATCAGCAAGTTACCTGAAATAAAACAGAACATCACAAATAAAGAGAATTTCAGTCAGTAAGAAATTAAAGGTATCTATCTTTGTTATATCTGACAAAAAATAATAAAGCAGAATAACGAATTTATAGTCCACAAGGCACAATTGCCAGAAGTATGATGAATAAAATCTTACAGACACTAAGTAGAAGCACAGTGGGATTTAAGTTGGAATAACGATACTTTATGTATTATCTATGGTCCCTCCTCCCAAGTATACAGTGCATCTACAATGAATGCCATACCACAGTTGTTTCCTGTGCTGCAGACTGTAAGTAATATTTAGATAGTGTTAAAAGCCATTTTTCATCTCTTCGAATTGCACACAGCACAGAGGTATGAGCATTTTGTTGTAGTGGGACAAGCTGATTTGTGGAACGGCAAAATTCACTAGCAAGGTGGGCTGCAAAGTAAACTGCTGTCTTCTTGTGTTTAGTTTCATGGCAAGCAATAATAAAATTAATCCAGTGAACTCTCTTATAATATCCTGGTTTTAGTCACTTGTGACTCAAAACTTTACTCAAGCTTGAATTGATTAGATGTAATTTTCCAAGCCATGTATCTTTCAGTGTTGTTTTAGTGTTTCTATAGTTTTTATTTTCCCTTTCTGGTTGGCTTAGTGTTCTACTGTTGTTACTAAAAGATCAAGGTTGTTTTGTTTATTATTTATAATTTGAATGTTTGGCCAACTGAAAAATGAGATTGAGTATCCTTTTTCAACTTTTATTAATGTTATTTTCTTTTCTTTTTTTTTTTTTAGCTCCAACATGACCACATATGTCTTGGTTTTGGTCAGAGCCTTTAGCCACTAGAGAAAACTCCCAAACTCTGACCACTTGAGCTGGATTATGGCCTTTCACATCTTTATTTTCTTTCTCATTTTATGATGACCAACAGGAGACAATGATCACAAACTTTGCTAAGCAATTTTTTGAATATATCATGTTGTACATAATAGTTACGATCCATGTTTCAAGAAGGACATACAAGATAAATATATTGCACGTGTGCTTAAAAATTTTTCTACTTAGAATTAATACTAATTGATTTCATTGTGCTATCATATAGATATGTTCATTAATATCCGAGAAGGATTTAGAAATTCTGTTGAAAGAAAAATTAATCTATTTGGAGATAATAATTCTATATCGAATGCATTTGAATCAATGTGGATTAACTAATTATACACTAAATAAGGAAATAATAGATTTCTCCTATTAATTGATCCAAAGTTATTAAAAGCCTTGATGCTTATTAAAAAAGCAGCATCTATTATATGCACAAGACAGTAAATTACTATTCCAGCAGGTAGCTAATTTTACTATATTATAACTTTTAAAGGCTCAACTCTGCAGCCTTATTATTATAATTGCTTACACCCAACCAGAGATGCACAATAATGATTTTCTCAGATGTCAATCAGAACAACCTGCATTAAGACAAGTGAAGGAGAATAGTTCCCAGACACTCTGCATGTCTGAATCAGGAGATGCAAGTCCCCAGAGCACCCATACAGCCCTGTTCTGTGTTTTGGGCTCTTTGATGACCTACTAGTTTTCCCAGCTACGAAGATGATCCATCCATCCAGGCAGCACCCTCTACTCTCCAGCACTCTGCCTCCTGCCATGTACAGAAGTCGTCTACCCTCAGTCCAACCCTGAAGCAAGCACATGCCACCTGCACTGGAACAATCTTCTTTCTCTCTTTTCAGCCTGCAACAGTTGCCAGATCCAAATAATCCACCTTCCTGATCTTAACATTTATAGGATTGCTCCTGCTCTGGCCAGATACATGAATCTGCTGAGGAAAGGAGGGCAGAAGGATGCAAAAGCCCTCCCCACACAGTGTTCAAAAGTAGTCCTCATGCTCCCAAATTCATATCAAGCTCAGAGGGTCACATGAGATATACAGCTACTGGAACAGCTACTGTAGGAAATAGGAGTGCAAAAAAAGGCCAAAGAAGGTTTGGATAGAGCAGTTCTTAGAGATTATTTAGCATTCTGTCTTCATTTCTACGCCCTTTCACCCTCCCTCCCTCTCTCCCTTCCTCACCTCTTTGTACAAAATGGCAAACCAGACAGCAAAGCATGCAGAATGGCAGAAAGTCACTCTTCACCCCCTCTAATGTTTTCAGTGCAACGACCAATCATACACTTCTTGCTGAAACCGTTTAATGTGTCAATGCGCATCTGGAAAGCTGCAAAAGCCTCCTGCTGCATACCTAAGCACTAGGTTCCCATTTTCTAATCTTCAGTAGGCATTTTAAAGTTTAAGCTATGAACAATCAATATTAATGTCTTTTTCCATTTTCAAATTAGTTTACCAGTTTTAAAAGGGGCAAAAACAATGTTTTTCCTTTTTTTCCCATCTTTCCTTCCCCCCCGGGTACCACAGACATCCTGTAATGCATTAGCCAAAGTTGTGGGCTTAGTTCTGGCACACAACCACCAGTACTTAAGAGGCTGCCAGATGCAAATTCCATGGGCAATTGCACTTGTGGTTGCTAATTGTCCTTGCAGTTGGTTATGCAACTAAAATATCTTCAAAGGTTTTGCAAAGGTGAATTTAACAACCTTGGGCGAACACCATTGGCCTTGCAAGACTGATAGAGGTGATGAAGAGAATCCTTTTTCTTAATCAAAGCAAAGAATACGACAAAAAGAACAGATCTGTGGAATCCAAACTTCTGATTTTTTTTTAATTCACTTTCTTTTCAATTACAGATTGTTGACAGACTCACACTTGGAATAATAAACAGGGCACTTGGAAATCACAAGTTCTACTCTGCTTGAATCTCAAGCAGGTGATATCTCTAAGCTGCATGATGGATGTCTTTTCTATTACTGGCAGCAGCTCCTGTTCCTTAGCTATAGATCACTATGAGCCCTCTTGCCTTGATGTTGTCACTGATAACCCACAGTGAAAAGTCTCTTGTACACAGTGTCACTAGCTTACTATGTGTGGAAGAATCACATATATCAGTAACAGTAAAATGAAAGCAATAAGAGAGAGTACTTCTGGAAACAATTTATGAAACAAACCAAAAAAAGCCATCAAACATTTAAATGTTTTTCTCCCTTTCCCAGCATTTATTTGGTTTTCTTAAGCAAGAGAAAAAAAATTCTTGATAAGTGAAGTGGCCTGAATAATGATCACAGAAAAACTGCAAGAATAATTGTCAGTTTTGCCAGTGCTAGAGGTGTTGATACAGTATTTGACATTGACATCTGATGACTGCATCATATCAACAGAAGATGAGAAAACACAACAGAACAGGATTTTTTTTCCTGCATTCATTGACAGACTAAACTTGCTTCAAATCTGTCTTGATATTTCAAAATGTCTGAAAGGTATAACACTTGTTTATAAAAGTCAAATGATAGACATGGCACTTGTTTATATAGAAACAAACAAACCTTGAAACTGTGTTATAAATAAGATACAGGATTTTTCTTTTGTGGCAGACTTAGATGTCTCAAAACTGTGTTCCAGGTGAAAAGATGAAATATCAAATACTTGGTACATATGCTGCAATTCTGTAGATTTTTGACATTTCCATTCAGAAACAATGATTTGATAAGTCAAAATGGATTTTTCATTGTGGATTGATATTTTAAATGGTAGCATGACTCACACTATTGATTAAATAATCAGTTCCTGTTCTATCTGCTAAAAGAAACATTAAAAACAATTTCAAATTGAGATATTGCTCACAGATAACTCTGAAAAAAAAAAAGTTTTCTATCCTGAAAATTTTATCTCTGAATTTACATGGATTTGGATCAATGCAAATTAATGGATCAATTTCCATCACTTCAGGGTATGCATTGTATAATATGTATAATGTGTGCAGGTGGGTATTTATATGTGAGAGCAAATTCCTGGCCTCAGTTTGGTCATGCCAGTAAAAATATTTTTTCTGCAAGCTCTCTGCACAGAAAGTTCTTTCAAAAGCAATGAAAGCACTGTCAAATAGCTGCTAGTTGCAGCATTGTTAGTTTGGATATAGGATTACTAGCTTTCACAGACATTGCCCATACCCCAGTGGGGAATCAGCAGAGCAAAAAAATAAAAATTAGCTGAAAGAATTCTTACATTTCTTACCACATCCTTCTGTGCTATGAAAAGATCTTGCCCAACTTGTAGTGTGAGAGACAAATGTTGCTTATGAACGTGATGTAAGTTTAAGATCTAGCTCTTTGTAAACTTTCAAAAATAATTGTGAACTGAGTGTGAGACTCCTGATTTGGGTTTCCAGGTTTTTGGTGCGTGCATAGTATCACCTGAAATGTAAAATGTATATTCTCTTCAAGAGCATCAGAAAAACAAACTAGAATTAAACTATTGTCTATTCAGTAAATTACTGTGAATAATTGTGAAGAAGTAGCTTTCTACAATAAAAATACGATTTCAGACACTAGAGACTATATGTTTGCCATGCCCATCCGCAAATAAATGTTAATTCAGAAAGACACTGAAATCACTCAGATAAAAACATGTACAAGATTGTTATCTGATAATGAAGGGTAAAAGGAGGCAAATGAAGTCAAGGATATACATGCCATTTATCTATTTCCGTTACACTCCAAGAGTGCGAGATTTTGGATGTCTCCCTACACTAATCACTAATGATTCAGCAGATTACTTGTTCACTGTCCTTGGTACATTGCATTGCAATTTAAAATGAGTAGGGCATGCTTTTTTCTGGGTTAGTGTCAAGATGCAGTAATTTTATTGCTTTATTTGTGTTTCCTTTTTCTCTTTCTTTGCTAAAACCTAGACTTTAATTAAACTACTCTTATGATGAGAAGCTTTTTCAGAATTATTTGTTTGCATTTGTGGCAGTTTTCTGCCTAGATAAAGCTTCCTAAATAAGCCAATAATCCTCAGTTTATCAGAACTCTACTTAATAATGAATGTCTTACAGAAGAAGCAGTGTATGACCATGTAATTAAAGACAATATGATAATACATTTGCAGGAGGAAATGGCTGGATGCAATTTAAGTACAGACATCTTTAAGTTTGGTGATATTTAATTCTTGAGTGTGTATCATTAGAAGCTCAAAAAGAGCTTTATGCTTATTTTTTACTTTTGTGTACTACATTTATGTGGATGATTAACACAGTAACGGCTTGCGGATCATAGCCGTAGAATGCTAAGAAGTCCACTGATGACTAACGGCATAGAGGTGGTAACTGAGCCCCACGTTCTCTTCTAGCAAGAAATGAGGTAAGTGAGAAGTGTTGCTGAACTTTTCTTTGATATTATTAGCAAGGACGGCTGCCTGATGTCAGCAAGGACGGATGCCTGATGTATATATCTCTATGGGAATTATCCTCAAGCCACCCTTATGCATTAAACTGTGAACAGTAGGGAGATGTTATGCAATCATCTGGGGATACAAATATGCAATACTTTTATGAAGTGAAATGATCAACGAGACAGTAATTGGTTGCTATATTCGATTGTTGTAGGATTTTTTTTAGAGCAGGAATATATTGATCTCAGCTAATAGGGTGATGTGGGAGAAAGTATGCAGCAAAGCAATCCATTGACCATGATAGCCTACAAACAAACACTCATGGGGTAATTACAGGGTAACAGAAGCAGATAGCAAATCAAAAGTCTATAAACAGTTAGAGAGTGAGTTTAGCTCTGAGGAAAGTAGTGATTGAGAGTGAGCAGCTTTTAAATAGGATATTCCCCAAGGAAGAAGAGAAAAGAGGCTAAGTGTAGACTAAGTTCATCGAACCAATGAAGGTCTGAACAAAATTTAAAAGGAATGAATAAACATTTGCTAAATACCTGGGTTTGTTGTTCTCTTTTATTTTTCTTTGGATGCATTACTTATAAATGCACTAAGACTCTGTTTTGAAATGATGTCTATCAAGTTGATAGGTACTGACAATCTCATTCTCTGCAGTGTACTATAATGCCAAGTGATAGAATCACAGTAAATGCAGAAACAGAAAATCCCATGGCCTATTCTGAGAGAATCACATAATTCTATGTAGCAACAGCTCATACCGTGAAGTCTAGGTGGCAATCACTGGAGTCATGTGAGTTATTTCAGAATTGTAGTTGGTCCACTAACATCAACATCAGAAAGAGCTCCTTTCAGTATATGTTGTATCTGACGTGACAAGCTAGAAGGAATATTCGATTCTTTCAAGTTACTACTTTCAAGTATCTCTTCACTGATCTGACCTGGGCCCCACATATCTTGGTCAGTACCATCATACGTGGTCCCAAGAGGACCTTATATTCAGATTGATTCTTCTCTTGTTATGAACTGAATTTTATTAATATACAGTATAAACAGGCTCACCTTTCATTGCAGCATGAACTACGTCCTTTTATGACTGTGTTCCAAAATGCTGCTGGTCCAATTTGTTTCTTCACTGTGATGAAAAATGGGATGAAAAGAGAGGAAAACTGGGTGTGTTAGAGCTATCAGATCTATGCACCTGGTTGCAAATCTACTGTTACTTCTGTTCCTATTGTAAAGCTACCCAATAGATTGTTTTCTGATTTTTTTTCCCTTACAGTCTTGTAATTTTTAACTAAAAGAAGGGGGAAATGGAGTTATTATTTCTACCTATCTGCCAACAGAAAATGAGGATTCCTTTTTCCTAGCTTATGTGGATGATAATGGGCTCTAGCAAAAGCCTTGAGCAAGATCAAATGCCTTGTCCAATTGTAGATTGAAGAACTAAGGCAGCTGAATAATGAAAAGTGAATTCTAACAACCAGCATCTATTGATAGCATCTCACTGGACTCCTCCGTCAATACCCTCAACTTTGTCTCTGGAAAGGATTTCTCATGTATCATAGGATTACTATTTCTATTGAGTAGTTTTCTTCATGATGGTTATTTAAACAGGATAAAAAGCAAGAAGGTAGGACAAAAAGCAGAATCACTACCTTGGGCTTCAGGTGAAGAGACTTTGGTCTCTTCAGGATCTCCTTGGAAGTATCCTAGGGGAGATAGTCCCAGAGAGAAGAGGAGTCCAAAGAAGATGGCTGATATTCAGAGATGACCTCCTCCAAGCTCAACAGTGGCCCATCCTGACCTGCAGAAAGTTGAATAAAGTATCAGAAGGCCAACATGAGTAAAGAAGATGCTTCTGGTTATATGCAGACATAAAAAGGAACTGTAAAAGAGGTGGAAGCAGAGGCAGGTGACCTAGGAGGAATATAGAGGTACTTCTCAGAGATAGGATTAGGAAAGCTAAAGCCCATTTGGAATTGAATCTGGTGGGAATATTAAGGTCATTAAGAAAGGCTTGGTATATAGGCAAGTAAGTGTATATCATCAGCAAAAGGAAGTCTGTGAAAATATGAGTGCACTGCTGAATGGCCTGGGGCCCTGGTGACAAGGTCACATAAAAGGCCAAGATACTTGATGCCTTCTACACCTCAGTCTTTACTGATTGGACAGGCCTTCAGTAATCCAGGACTAGAGAGAAAATCTGGAGCAAAGAAGACTTAGTAGAAGTCTTAGTAGAAGAGGATCAGGTTAAGAACATAGAAACAATATGGACATACACGTCTAAATATATAAATACCTGATGGGAGTATGTAGAGACGATGGAGCCAGTCACTTCTCAGTGGTGCCCAGTATCTGGGCAAAAGGCAATCAGCACAAACAGAAATACAGAAAATTCAGTCTGAACATAAGATTTTCATTATTATTATTATTATTATTATAGTCTTTAAACAATGGAATAGGTTACCCAGAGAAGTTGTGAAGTCTCTAACTTTAGGAATATTCAAAACTCAACTTCACTCACCCCTTAGCAACCTGCTACATTACTCTGGCAATCTCCAGAAGTCCCTTCTGAGATCAACTATCCTATGATTCTTTGATTCTGTAAGTGTAATGAAATTTCATTTTTCCACATGGTTGATAACACATCATGGTTTGCTAATTCAACCGTTACTATATCAATGCTAAAATAGTCTCACAGGCTTCATGGCTCTCTGCTCTGACTGGAGAAATATATATCTCTTCCTGATGGGCAGATAGCTCCAAATTCATCAGAAATATGCACAATAATTTATCTGTCATATTCTTTGTTACTTGAAGAGTGTATTTTCCCACACTTTCTATTATTCTAGTAGATATTTTTGTTGTGAGTAGAAGAAAAGTTGAAATATGATACTCTTCTTTTGTGATTATCTCTAACAAGATCTGCCTCAGGAATCTTTATACAGTAGTTTAGTCTTCTACCTCAGGTTTCGAACTGTTTCTTCATCCCTATATGCTCAGACAAGGTCTCCACAGTCTTCCCAGGAATTTAATAATTTATTCCTGGATAGTACTAAGCTTTAGTAGCAACGCAATGGATCTCTGTGCCATTTAGAAATGTTTCAGGAAGCTGAAACATCAGCACATATAGCTTGCATTCAGTCAATTTAGAACAAGAACAGCAGGAGATCCAGCCTTCCTACAGTGTTGAAACATATGGAATATTTTGTAGGCACTTTCCAATAAAATACTGCAATACAAGATATTCTAGGTGATTTCTGTCTTTGTGGTACTTGGATTGCATGGCACATTTTTTATCTGGTATATAGAATGGGCCCAGATCTGTGGGGTAAATGGCATTACATAAATGCAAAACTAAGTCACTATACTGATGGAAACAAAGATCTCCTCATTTTCCTCTATGAGTTTACCCTTAGTAAGAGACAATTACCAATCTCTTTCAGACCACTGCATGGTCACACACTTATTCTCTTTTCTTTTATTTTTAGGAGTTCTGAAAGGTGTCAGAATGACAGTAATGACTATTTCTATTTATACAGAGATTATAAGAAGCAAGGAAATCAGCAAAGCAAGCATATTCACGCTTTGCAAACAATTTATTCCATTCCTGCACAGGAAGAATAACACTCTGCCTGAAAGAGAAATGCATCGTTTATATCTACTCAATTTCTTGCTTCATTTTGAGACTGTCAAATAGGATGAGAAATCTCACGGTTGATAACCGCCCATGATACAGGAATCGTACTCAGCTTACTAACCTGTGCTTTATTGACAACAAAACCACTGTCACTAATGACTTGGACAGGGTTTGAACTTCTTGGTCAGAAGTGAAAGGCTCTAAAGTCCACCATCTGCAGGTCACAAATGTTAATATTGCAATATCAGAACATACAAGGCATTTAATATCTACAGGACATTCAGTCATAATTCAGAAAAGATCATGGACGTCTTTCAAGAAAATGAATGTTAAAAATGTTAGAAATTCCTTCTTCTTAGTTGCATTCCACATTATGTTTTCTTTCTGCTTTTTATTCTACGTAGTTCTTTCTTCATTTCCACAAGCATGGTGAATTAAGAAAACAAAAAACTCTGTGGTGATTAAAGTTAGAAACTTTAGAAACATTCTAATATTATTAGCAACAATTCCTTCATTTATTGACCTTATCTTAGCTTTCATCACATTTTCTCACGATAATAGTTAGCTCTCAAAAATGGAACATGCAATGATGCAAATGAACAAGACAAAGTGCCCATGCAAAAACAAAACAAAATAGGCAGTTCTAATATTTTTAAGGTCCTGTCCCTTAAAAGTCCTTTAAGGCCTTGTTGGGGATTTATCTGCTTTGTCTTCTGATATGTTTACAAGCTCTAGTTCTGTAAAATGTAATTATACTATTGCTCTGAGTAAGAGAAGACAAGGTCCCTTACCCTGTCTCTCATTTATGAAAAGGGTCCAAATACAGTAGAGCACTACTTATATCGGAATTCAAAATACATATAAAATGAAATACTATATGTGAAAGTACTGTTAAAATATCCCTGGAAAAATCTCCCAGAGCTAATTTGCTTTCTGGAATCACCTAGGATCAATTTTTTATTATTAATTATTTAAATCTGGGCATATCTGGTAATATCTTTTGATATTACACATTGTACACTGTAGAATTATCATTATTAATTCACAATAACAGAACTGAATAACATTTAGAATCTTTGAAGTAAGCAGTAACATCCTCCTAGTTTACTACTGTTATATCTGCTCTGGTTTCCTAGTAGTAGTTTCCTACTATTATATATGATATCATTCTTAAGATGAAAGTGCTATGTGGAAATAAAGTTGTTACACATATTAATTTCACTTTTAATTTTCTTTTTATATCCATGTCTATTCAAGATTCTCCATCTAATGCTGTTGCTACAAAGGTAATATGAATACATCAAATTATTAATTGTTTCCCTTTCCTGTTAATAATTCCTCACTACAGAATACTGCATTCCTTTCCACGCCAGGAAAATCTTATTTGTGTTATAACATCCAGAATTAAAAAGACAACCCCCAAATTAGCACTGCCTTTTCAAATGAGATCTCAGCAGGATGAATGGTTAAATGGATGAATGAATGGTGTTAAATTCCTAAAAGATTTTAAAAGTTGTCATATTTTAAGAAGAAAACATGTTAACCACAATATCTGCCTTCAGGATGACACTTGGGATTTTTTTCCAGCATGTCCTACTTTTTCTGACTATTCTATTTGCAGCCTGTAAGAAAGTGAAAATAGAATATTGACAAATCAATGGTGACCACTAAAATCCCTTAGACCTCTTTGGATCATCCTTCTAAAGCAGAATAAGAAATAGAATAGTAGAGCTAAAAACAAAATCTAATGAAAGCAATATTTTTCCTTCTGATTTGTACTTGAGAGATAATATATGGGTCAAATTGACAGTAGTGAATAGTAAAGGCACAAGCTAAATTATTCACGGTATTCACTGAGGAGTGACTAACCTACTATTTATATTATTTCTGAATACATCATTATGTCTCTGGCTCGATTTACAAGGTTCTATTTGAAGGCAATGTACTCCAGAGTATACATTCTGTTCCATGAAAAAATCTGATGACTGAAATCATTGGGTTATTGCATAGTTTGGGGAATAACCAAAGGAATAGGTTACTTAAGGAAGCATCAGGGTTGCCTTAGACACACAAACAAAAAAAAGTATTTATATGACATATTAGTATTCAACAGGTATACGCAAAACATTCAGATATATCTATATTCAGCAAGTAGAGGGAGACTGCTTGCTTTGGTGATTCCCTTTGATAAATATGCAGAAAATAGCCAATAAGAGAACCAGATTTTAAAAATAATATATTAATCATCTTTTTTTTTTAATAGAATCCCTTGAGATAAAACAAATATCACATAAATAGATATATAACATATAAATTAATCATATGTATAGAACTTGAAGCATTTTCCAACCCACAGCAGTTTTCTGTTTGTGACTAAACAAAAACAAATGTTTTGATTGAATAGAGAATCTTTCCAGAATATAAAATGGCAATTATATAATTCAAATATTTATTTTGAACATTTTGATTTTTAAAGTATTTGAAAATAAAGCATAAACTAATAATATCTGTGATTTTTCTACCAATATCGAACTTTGAAATATCGTATACATTTTTGAATGCAACAGCATTCAGCATGCTAGTCTCTGCCATTTTGTGATTTAGTGTGAAAAATTCAGTACTCAATATGAAATTTGTTTTGTACATATTTTGCTTTTTGTTCTTCAAAGTGTCTGAATAATTTTTAAAAATGGGTAAAAGAAAATTTTAATTAGACACATCAAGAAGGCTTAAACTCATATGAAAAAAATAAATCTCAAAACCAGGATGTATCATAAAAAAAAATAGAGATCATTGATATCATTGATATCTTTTTTGCTTAATCTGACTACAGGCTAAATTGATGTTGTCAGACACACGCAAACCCACAGTTTTGCTTTTATCATGTGATTTGGGCTGTGTTAGTTAGAAACCCTCAACAACCATAGCCAAAGTCAAATCTTCCAGATTTTTAGTAAGATCTTGATAACATGGTGATCACCTTCCTAATCTTCTGTATAAGCCGGTCTCATTTTTGTATAACTCACTCTTGCAGTCCTTGAGTCCTCTGAGGACTCCCAGATGAGTGACTGAGCCTGCAGGCTGCCGGGAAGCCTGGCAAACAAGTCAAACATCTGCAGACACAGGCTGCAGCAGTTGTCTTCTCTTTTGATCCTGAATGGAGGAAGTGGAACTAAAAAAAAAAAGTTAAAAGAGTTGTTAAACCAAAAAGTCTTAGGCAGAGTGCCGAAGAGATGTACCTATACAACTATATGCATTTATAAGAATATATTATGTAAGAAAAGGAGTGTTCACTTCAGTGCCTATGATCTTTTAGGAAAGTTTAGTCATGACAGCAGTATGGAGTGTGGCCTTAGAAAAATACAATGTGACAAGTAAATTTACTGAAAAGTCACATAAAACACTTCCTCTATCATATAGTCCCTTTTAAATTGGGTTATTTGGTAGCCTAAAAACAAGGCATACTGGACATAAATTAGCTTATTAGGGAAAAAATTCATTTTAAAAAAAAATGTGGTCAGTGATTAATTCCTTTTTCATCTGATAATATCCCTTCTAATCTTATATAAATGTATCAGGAGCTAAATTATGACAAACTAGAAATATTCTACTCTGTAGTACTTTACTTTTCCTCTTAATATGAAACTTCTGAGTGTTCTCCACAACCTGGTTAAGACCTTACCCATGCTTTTCATGAACTACTCTTGAAATTGCAATAAATTCCTAAATAACAACTGTTCATACTATTAGAACTGTAAGCAACGATTGATTTGCAAGGGACTTCATAATCCTTCATTAGCTTTAATCTTTCATTAGCCCTGTGTATTGGAGAAGGAAATTTCTATGATCAGTAGAGTCATAAAAATCTCCCATGGGAAGCAGAGGCCAGACCTTGGGAAAGAAGATGTTTGCCTGCCTAGGCTGAGCGACAAGGAGCAGGGATGCAGCTGCTCAGCCTGGTTCACAGGCAGCCGCCCCCCAGAAACCTGTCGAAGCCGGCTGCTCGACCGGGCTTGTAGCCAACTTAACCACAGACGTCCCCCAAACTAGCTTTGGAGGTCAAACACCCAGAAATGAGGAAGAAGAGGAGGAAGGCAGGACCCTCCAATTGAGGGCTGGGACCCCCGACAGGCATGCGTGCCTGCGCACCCAGGGGGGAGAGTTGTGCAACTCAAGGCGGAGTTTGTCCACCCTCCGGGCTGCCTCCTGGGTCGGACTGACCCTACGTGCCAGGATGCACCGGGCATAAAAGTGGACAGTGAGGAGAGAGCCGGGGGGGAGAAACTCCTGACTTTGAGGTCTGCGCTGTCTCCACGGGAGCTGGTCAGCAACTCTCTCTCTCTGATCTGACAGCTCGAGAGGATGTTCAGGCCCAGTATCCCGCCGGCAGGTATCACCTCGTGAGTAGAGATCCCTACTTTGCTTCTTTCATGTGCTTTCACCTGAATAAATACTGGATGTAGTCACCTCGTTCTGGCTGATTATTGCCGAATCCTGAGCCCATCCGGAACATGCTGACTAGAGCAATGCATCCTGTACCATTATGAAATGTGGTTGAAGTTTCCTAGGGCTCATCTCTCACTGGCCTGCCTTATCTACATTTTAATACTTATCCAAAAACCTGGAATATCACTACTATAGTTGCAAATAAACACCTCTTCCTACAAATATGTGGAATAAGTCCTGTAATCCTAATATTTTATTCCTGTTCAAGTGCTTGAGCTATTCAATTTAAATGGTGCATAATTCATCCATTCCCCTCAATCTGTTTGGATGTTTCGGACTGTTTGTGAAAGCCTGTCTTGGATCTACTATAGTCCCAACTGGAAGAGCATTGTCCAAGGTGTACTATCAAATTCTTCTGATTTCAGCAAAAATATATTTGATTTGATCTACTTGTAAGGGTTGCAAGTGCATAAAGTCATTTAGTTCTGGTTTTATAGTATGTGACAGTATGTGCTCAGGTATCTGGGTAGGTCTCCTGGTTACTATTTACTGCAGGCAATAAGTATTGATATCAGTATAGGCATTTGTATGCTTTCCATTATTTAAGTGCTTTAGGTGTATTTCAGAAGGCTCTCTGTATATGTACATGTACATGTACATGAACAGAGAAAGGGAAAAAAATAAAACAGAGAGGGAGAGCATAATAATGTACTTTTAACTTTAGGGAAAAGAAGAATAAGATAATAAACAGGCCCTCTAGCAAAGTTCATGATCCAGAAGGGAGAGAATTCTAGTACTTAATTTATACTGTGTGGAGAGGGATTTTCCTGGAAGTTAAAAAATTCATTAGTAACGGCTCACTTTATCTCCTCTTTCACCTACAGTATGGAGCTGTGCTTTTTAGCCCTATAAAAAATTACTCTTAAAGAGGGTAGTTCTTTATGGGTGGACCATTTATATGCAGATATTTAGTCTTTTGACATTTTTCTTGTTTGCCACTACCTATTGAAAAACCAGACTCAGTCTAAGAAATGCACAAATAAACAAACAGAGCTAGACAGGATGAAAGAGTAGGCAGTTTTCCTGTAAAGCAAAGTGCAGAAAGTTATCATTTTTTGTGCCTTCTCTCTTTCTTCGAAATGGTTTTCCAAAATGACTTTCCTAAAGTCATTTTTTTCTTTAGTGAACCAGCTGAAGGTATTCTAGTGGCTTCCCCTTTCTTTAGTAAAAGTTGATAGGTTTCCATAAGCAGAATGCTAAAGGCAGGTCCTGGAAAGTGTTAGGGCTACAGTCGTCTTGTGACTTGGGCAAGCTGCCAGGTTATTTACAAGTAACTCAGAGGGCTTGCTCAGGCAGAAAAATTCTACGCCTTCAAAAATGTGCACTGTGGTAATACATAAGCACAAATGGACAAAAATAACATTATTTAGTGACTATGCTTTTTTTCAGTTATATATATGTGTATATATACATATATATATATATATACACACATATATATATACCTACAGTCGACAGACTGTTCGTGAATCCAGTACTGCCAGAGTCAGGCTTGTACCTACCACAGCTACCCGAAAGAAAAAAGAAAGACCAATAGGTAAATTGGATACCCACATATTAGAAGTCACTGCTTTTGACCTGAAAATTTGCATTTCAGTTTGCATGACAATATGACAGCTTTGGTGGGGAAGAGGCTTGTGCAATCACTAGGCAGGAGCTCTTGAATAGCAGATATTGCAGACCAGCTCTACCAAGAAGGTTGTTGACATTTCTCCCCTGCAACTGCAGCACAGCCAGATATGAATTTCTGGCTCTTCATCTGTCTCACCCCAGCTCACACATCCAGTCCTGTTTGTTTCTGTCTTTGTCCTAAATAGCAGGTATGGTAATTTGCCTTCTCAGCTTTCATATTCAGCCTCAGTCCGGCAAATAACATCCAGTCAGAGCTTTCAAACCCTGAAACCTCAATCTGAATTCCTAAGTCTTTCTCAGGCTTTTACCTGTTTAATAAAAGTGCTGAGGCCTAAGGGTTGCTTCTGTAATCAGGTCTGTCCCTGACAGTTGATGCTGCAGAGTCACAGGAGCCATCCCTTTTGCCAAAATCTTTTTGGTGACAGCAGAGAAAAGGGCAAAGGAATAGCTGGCCACAATGTTCCCTCACTTACTACCTTTGTATAACAATACTGCATAGACTTCCCAATTGAATTTGTGTCTCTTTTCACTGATCAACACACTCTTGAGAAGAAGCAGTCCCTACCCAAAAAGTTTATAAACAAAAAGCCTGACAAACTATTACACCAGCAACTTTATTTGGTCAGGTAGTGACCTAATATCCCAGAAGATTCCAGTGAAACAGAATACATTAATCTGTTGCCAGATTAAATAAAAATAAAAGACTATTCAAACAAGAAGATTCAATTTTGTTAAGGAGTTATGCACCTGCCACACTGTGTCACAGAATCACTCTTGTCTTTTTTCATGCCTCTCAAACCTATCTATCTTTTTTCTGCCATCCCATCCACAGGAATTAAGAGTTTGGCTGAAATTCCATCTCTTTCTGTTTAAATGGAACATGTTAGAAAGCAAAAAATAAAAAATAAATCACCAAAAAAAGAGTACACATGTAAGAGTTATCTTATTCAGGCCCAAAGAAATTTCCATAAAAATGATGCCTGGAAGTATTGTGATCCATTTTTCACATGTGAGACATTTCCAGTGCTCACTCTGAGGAAGAGAGGTGAGCAGAAGCAATTTGTTTATGCAAGATCATATAGTAAATTTTATTTATCCAAAGAAAGGAGGAATAAATGTGCTTGTAAATCCAGTTTTCCTCTCCATAGGGATTTTTAAGAGGGATGGGAGCGTTTGAGTGTTGCTGTAATACGGGTTTGGGATGAGGCTGGATTGCACCGGGCTTGGCAGTTTTAAAAGTGCTCTTAGTTACGCCAGTTTCAACAGCCAAAAAGACTTGGTAACTAGTGTTGCTACCTTTCCCTGCCTTGGTCATAGAGTTGAATTTACTGCTCTGATGAAGGAGGTACTGAGGCCTTTTCTTCATTACCTAGATTTGAGATGTCTAAGTCTATTAGACTGACATGCAAAATAGCCAGTACAGTGGCCAGGAATGGTCTATGTTAACCAATTGGAAATGCTGATGTTGACAGCATGTCTTAAATCCCACCTCTCTCCAACGCTCATCTTGCATGGTCTCCAGGGGAGATACCTCCTTCTATTTGGCAGTTGTAGCTTCAAACTCAGACTTCACACAAGGTGGGCTTTAAAGATCTTTTTTATATAATGGAGCAGAGTGCATTCTGTCTTTCAAAAGATTGTAATTATATCAAGTATGTTTTAGGAGTTCTTGCAGAAAAATCCCTTGTGCTTATTTTTATTCTACCTTCTCTGCTTACATAATGCACTTACCCATAAAAAACACTTGATAATTTCGCTGCTAATCTTTTACTGGGGGTTAAGTGACTCAAGAATGGACTATTTTGCCTGGTGCTTGGATGACAATTTGATTTTTTTCGTGTGTTCATTACCTTTTAGCACTGCAGCTAAACAACGTATAAAAGCATATTCTTCTATGTCTGCTTTTATTTTCATTGATCATTAATTAAGCCAACCTTTTCCTTATAATAGAACTGCAAAGATAGTGAACTATTGGAATTACTTGTTACTTAAAAAGCTGCTTCTTGACCAATGAAGTATATCATTAAATTTGTATACACTATTTTAATTTTTCTTCAAAATAGATTTTACAGTAATGCACAAAAAGCACTCTAAGAAGTGCAACTATTAGATGAATAAACACAATCAAAATGACAGGAACATACTACTTTAAGGAAATCAACCCTCTCTAGAAAATTAATCCTTATGTGAAACAACCTGTGCAACAATAATGAATGTTTAAAAGTTCAAATAGGAACAAAAATCCTGAAGTGTTGGGTTTTTCTCAGAATCTGTTATGCAGTCAAATAGTTCCCTCAGCCATGTCAAGAAAAGTAATATTATACATTGTGAATGTAATTGCTATAATGAGAAAAAATAAAAATGAGGAAAACAAGCACATTGACAACTTCACAATGAATGATATCTCATTCTTTTTCTCTTCTGACAATTTGAGAAATTACAATATTTAATTTAAAGGCTTGGAAGAAAATTGTCTCACAATTTGAAAGAAGTAACAGGATTCCAGCTGTTTCAACTTTAATGGTGTTTCTTTAGTTCTGTACATCTAAACATAATAGACCAATGAAAAATATTTTTTCTTTTCATGCATCAAAATCAGATCAATATAGAAGTTATTTTCCTATTTTATAAAAAAAAAAAAGAGGGAGAAAAAAAAAAGGAAAAAGGAAACAGCCAGTTACAGTTTTTTTTCCTGTTGCACTAGCAATCATACCTTACTACTTGCATAACTCACACATGCCCCGCTCAAGCCCAGGAGAGTCTGCCATATCAGTAAAGCCCTATTATTTGGCACCATTGAGATTGACAGGGTCAAAACACTATTCGAAGATGGTCCTTACCTGATGGAAACAAACACACAATTAATTATTTTTGTTTTCAGATTGCATTTAGTGCTGCTGAATGGAGCCTACATTTCATTCTGGAGAGGAAAGCCTTGTTCTAAAGTCCCTGGGAAGTCCTTCACATTTGGTGTGCTCTGTTCGGATCTGGCCCCAGATCTTTTGTTTGCAGCTGGCCAAAGGGAATTTAGTGCCAGGCAGCTCCATCAGTGCACAGCAGTTTTGTCCTCGTGAGACATCTTTAGGAAAGCGAGTTCCATCTTTGTGCTAAGGGTGACAACTGTGTTCCTTTCAAGGGCAATGCACAAATCCACAGGGTATTTAATGTTTCTTGGGAGCCATCGGCATGAAGCTTAGTGCTAAGGCTTGGCTGTCCACCTCCTATACAGACAAATGTAACCTGAGAAAACAGTATTTTTAAAACAAAACTATTTTTGTTAATCGGATAGAGTACTGTAGTTTTAGGAAACTGCTTGCATGCATTTTTGTGCTCTTGTTCATGCATCCCTCACTTCCAACTGTATTGCATGGGAATATTTCCCCTTATTTACCAACAAAATGCTTAATGTCAGATTTTGACACATTGCCAATAGTCATATAAAAATATCTTTTTAATGTCTATTGTTTCTTGAAGAAAATTTAGTTCATACATTGAAAATACCCGATACGCTATTTATACCTGCACCAAAACCATAGTCTGTCCCAGGAAAATCATAAATGTTTCATATCCATTGGATAAAAATACATTTAGGGAAATGAATATAGTCTCAGCCATCTAGGAAAGAAATTTCCAACATTCTCTTTAGGGAGAGATGTTCTCTAAATTAAAGCTTTATAGTTCATTTTTTTTTAAGTGGGCCAGATTGGCAGGGGGGAAAGTTATAACTAAGCCAAGCCTCTTCTGCTATACCAGAGACATTAGCATTAGTGGCCATTTACTCTTGGAGATACTTCATTGCATGCAGTATAGAGTGGCACTTTTGCAGCACTGTTTTTATTTTATTATTTTTCCCACCCTGCCTATTTGATGTGATGAATGAGAGAGAGCATATATTTTGCAGTGACAATATCAGGTGCTCTGTAAGTGGATCCTGAAAGACCATCAGATACAGTGGCAATTGGACATTCCACAGGAATGGCATCATCTGAGCCATAACGGAAACAAATAGATCTTTGTTAGACAATCTTTCCTTTGAATTGACAAGCTCTGCTGCTATATACCTCAAAAGATAAAATGTTATTATTGAAAAAGGAATCAGCAATGGCATATGTCATATACAGTAGAATTTTCAGGATCTGCATGTGCATAAACAGGAATAAGAAAAACTGAATATACGCATATCAATTGGGATTTTTTGTTATTTTATTTAACACCTAAGGCCTCTTTGAAAATGCCATCAGTGAAAACAAAAGTTTAAAAACCTGATTATTAAGGCCATAGTATTTTTCTGTAATGGCCACAACTATAATAATTAAACAAAGCTATACTCTATTAAATGGAATAAATATTTCATGTGTGTTGCGGTTTGATAGGTGGACAAATTTGGTAAGAGATGAATCCCCTTGCATTCCAGCCGATACTCAAAGGTTAGAGGGACTGGGGGCAGCTGGACTCATCTCTTAATAGGTGTATCAGATACTGTGTTACCTATACACCCAACTCTGGCAGCATCGGATTCACCTGCAGTCTGTTGGCCGTCGGTCCGATCGCCTTCCTAGGAGCGAACCGAGTTCCCAAATAGTGTGATCAACTATAAGCTCGATTCTGGCAGTATTGGATTCACCAACGGTCTGTTGGCTGTAGATCTGATTGCCTTCAAGACAAGTGGTTGGGTTCACAAATAGCACAATTTATTCAAATGCAACATTTGGAAAACAGGTTTCGGATGTCAGTATAGGAAATTCTCTACTACAGTGTATAGGAAATTCTCTACTACAGTATGGGCTTCTTATCTAGTGCCTAGTGTACAAATGCACAATCATCACTCACCCATAAGATGGGAGACGGCTCTCAATCTTGAGGAGTCTCCTCAGGCAGTGTCCTAACCTGAGTGGAGGAAAAGGGTTCAGCCCATGGACTGATCCAGAACTGACAATGAAGTCTTCCCTCCTCTTCCCTCCTCTTCTTCCTTCCTAGTTCTTAACCCCTTTCTTCCTTCCTTAGTTCACCTTTTATATATTTTCTTTTACATTCAGGTGGAGCTTGAGTGACTCTAGTCATACTTAACTTATTCATTGGTTTAAAAAAAAAAAGTTTCCCGAGTTAATCGAAAATCTAGAGAGCATGCTCAGTGAGGAGTGGTCGTGTATTGGTATTATAATGAGATTAGAAGGAGAAGAAGCCTGAGCAAAGCCTATCAGATGGAACTGATCTGCCACCATTGTTGGCCCTGCACCAGACATCACATTCTGTGGCCCATCAGCTGTGTGGCACCACCAGACTGCCACCTCTGCAGGGAGTACAATATAGTTTGGCCGTGGCGTCTTCAGTCCGCTCCACCCTCCATCCACTCTTATTAGTATGTACTAGGAGGGTAGACTCTGTTGCCTAGGGAATCGTGGAGAAGTTGATTCCACACATACCAACTATCCTGGAAATGGTAACTGCCTCTCACCTCAAGCAAGCCTCTGTAGTGCCAGAACTTCTGTGAGGCTCTATTTTTCTCCAAGTCCTCCCCACTTCTTGAGGAATTCTCTCACACTATGCCAATAAAATTTGGTATACTTGTGTTGAAAATATTCCATATTATCTAAATTAAAAACATATATATATACATTCAATTTTAACAAGTAAATCAACATCAGCATACTCAACAGATGCATAAAATGAAGACTGAAATCTCACTACTTTTTTCCTAACCAAAGATTACTATTAATTCCTTTCATATTGTTTTATTCCCCAGAATAATTTTGTAGAGCATGGTTGTTATAGTTATCTTCTATTTAGATTAAGGCTCTTGTTTTCTGATTGTTTGTTTTTATAAATTCTTAAAAGGAAACTCTGGGCATCTTTTCAGCCAATATCACAACTCCCAATCATGTTCTACTAGTTTTTAATGCCAGCGTAGATGACTTAGAGCAACTCACCCACCTTCCCTAGTGTACTTTTACAAATCTTTTTGAATTTTTTTTTTGTTTGTTTATGGACATATTAAAAGAGTCTGTGAGCTTAGAATGGGCAATGATTAACAAACTTCAGAGTTCAAATTGTTTTTCAGCTATTGGGAAAATGAATCAAATGGAAGGAGAGCTTCACCAAAGTGCTAACACAGTTGGTAAGTCTGTCGAGCAGACCTCACAACACTCACGGACTTAGTCACAAACTTATTACTATTCACTCAGTAGGGACACTCTTTATAGCAGTCAAGGCCCTGTGAACAATGTGGTACATTAGAGCTAAATTATGCACCAACACCCTGATTTATGGGTAAGAGCTGCACTAAATTAAGTAGAAATTCTAAATTAAGGATAAAATTGGAAATTAAAAGGCAAGGCTAATTTACTGGGAAATCATTTGCTAACCTCCAGTATTATGGAAATAGTTCTAAAAATAAAGCCCCAATGGAAAATACAGAACTAATGCATAGGATTTTTGAAATACAAGAACAAGAATACAAGTTTAAGGACTCCCTAGAGCAGATGTGCTTCCTCCTCCCCTGCCTGCCCCCAGACAATAATTACTGAAGTTAAACTTTTGCAACCAAGAGTTTTAAAGAGCTGAAAAAGATCGCTGGAAGCTAATGTTAACTCACAATAAATCTTGGAATATTGACGAAATTCCAGAGGAGTAGAAGGAAGCTAATTTTGTTCCAATATTTTAAAAGGCTGCATGGTGACTCAAGTAATTAGAATCCTGTCATCATAGCATCAGTTATAGGCAGAAGGATGGAGCAAATTATGTGGAACTCAATTAATTGAAAAACTAAAGTAGGATAATTTAATTAATATCAATCAGATCTTGTCAAAATAATATGGGATTTTTTTAGATTTTAAAAGTGGTAGATAAAAGTACTATTTTTGATATAATATGCATAGCAATTGTATAATTTTCCTTGCTATCCAAAATTAATATAACATAAAATTAATGGGGCATAGATTAAATGGTAAATGGATTAAAAACAAGCCATCTCATCTCTAAATATAAATGTAAAGGGAAGAAATTCTATGAGTTTTAAGGAAAAAATAGTTCTTAATCTTTTGTCAATCATCTGAGAGAAGCTATGCAATCATTTCTGGTCAGGTTTGCAAACTATAAATAAATAAACATAATCAAATGTAGAATCACAATTTAGGACTAAAGTTCCTAAGAACAGTTATAGGTTCCTGAAAAGTAATGACTGGAAAATGTCAAGGTTTCTCATCAGATAACAAAAAAAATTCAGGTAAAATCTGAAAGATTAATGCAATGCACTGATATATAAATAAAGTTATAATGAGAATAAGGAAATGTGGCTTGTGTTCTGTGACTACAGCTGGATTGTCTTTAGATTTGGTGTCCACAGCTAAAGACATCCTCATACACTAGAAAAAAAATTAGTTAAAAATCATATCACTGTAAACTAGTCGTGATTGTTTCATTTTTCAAATGCAAAGAGACAATGTTATGGCATTCCATATAAACACGAAAATAATAATAATAGTTATTATTATTATTATTATATTAATATTCACTAAATGCTTTCTGTTATGCTTACCATACATGATATATAAAGATTTCATGACCATAAATTGAAACAAGACAAATCCAGACTAGAATCTAGAGACTTTTAAAACTACAGTAAACAATTTATCAGTGTTACAAGAATGGAGTAAGAAGAGGAAACTTTTAATGGATGACTATTTTAAAATTCAGACTAGATTTTATCAAATATATGAAGTATTCCAGAGTGATTAATTCAAGACATTGCAGTGATCTGGCTGATATTAATGAAATCATGGTCAAGGAACTTAATGTTTTGCCATTAAAATCTATTACTCTATAAAACAACACAGCAAAATCGCTTCATTCGTATTGATCATTTGTTGCCTTGCATTTTTGGTAATGTTCATGATTCAAGCAATATTCTTATGCATAAGCAGTTTTAGGGCATTAGTACCCTCACTAGACACAAGATTGTTTCATATAATCAACAACATTTTATACCAGCAAGTCCATTTTTCTAGAGAATGAAGATATGATCTAACCATCTGGAAAAAGCACTTTGCACTCCTATGATCTACACAGCATTTCTTTTGCTTTGAATGGTTAATTCTAGGGCTATTTAGATCTCATTTTTGTAATGAGAATTCTTAATAAGCTCTCCATTTACAAGCAGCAGCTATAGTTTTCAGCTTGAGCAATTCTAATTTAGTTCTAATATTTTCAAGTTTCCAAGACTTTCTTCTGTACTGAAAGTGTTTTACAAAATAGTGAAGACATTAGGTTCACAAACTAAAATTCTCAATATACAGACAAAAAGATCATAGCTACTTTGATATTATATTTGCTGGACTAAATAATAAGATAAATCCACCTTGCATAGCATAATGTGTTGCATAATATAATCATGCATAAAATTCTATATACGATAATGTGATACAGTTGTTCATGACCCTGGAAATACTGTTTGGCCAATCACCCTCTTTAGATTGGTTGGATGGGTAGCATAAAAGTAGTATCTATGACCACTGACCAGGCCACCTGAAGACTGTATGCTTGTTCAAGCTTTTTCAAGCAAAACTTTGGGAGCATGTAGGCTAGGACTAGACAGGATTAGAAGGGAGAAAAAATTCAATTACCTTGAAAAGTTAATTTCGGAAGGATCTGAATATGGGTGTATTACAGCATTTTTTCGCTGGAGGAGTATGTCTCATAGCTAGAAGAATAATGCAGGCTGTATTTGCCAGGTGGACAGCTTCCTAAAAGAAGATAATTTGGAGGATGTGTCAGTTCATGAAAACAACATGTGGGGAAGGAGAGTGATCATCTGCTTAGGAACAATATAGTGCATGACAAGGAAATGAGTGGGATGCGTCACTTCACAGAAGCCTGGAGAGATGTTTCTGTCAGCGTAAGGGCAAAACATCTACAGCAGAGGTACACATGAGTGCTTCTCTAGAGCCTGCTCAGGTTTTGCAGAGATAACAAGCCCAGACAGACCAAGACACTGTTTAAAGTGTGTCATATTCTCTTGCACATTCCTTCATTTCTCTTTTATCTGGGCTTTCAATTATCCAGAGTAACCCATTCCCTCACTGCGGAAAATTGACCATACTCTCATGTTTATGCTATTCACGAAGACTGTCTGGGAAGAAAAATGTTGCCTTTTAAGATAACCTTTCTTGCTCTAACATATTAAGAAACAATTGCACACACTAGAAATAGAATAATTAGAAATAGAATTGTCATTTTGATGCATTGTCTAGAAAAATAGAAACATAAAATTTATTTGGATTTGAGAAAAATAGGAAGCAAATCAGCATATTATTTATTCATGCATATTTACATTGAAAACGGGAAAGACGTTTCTCAGCTTGCTAAATGTGCTCTTTGCAATCACAGAGAGAAACACGAGTTTAAGTTTCTTGATATGCATTTTGATTGATATTACATGAGAGGGAAATTAAGCTCAGCACTACTAGTAAGAGTATAGGTTACTTGCTAGACAATTTTTTTTTTAATTTCTGGGAAATGAGTTCCAGTTGGTTCATAGTTCTGTGAACATAAGGGATCCTCCAAGAGCGAATCTCTCCTTTTCTGAAGAAAGTTAAGAAAAAAAAATACCTAGAAAGTATACAAAGACCTTGTAGGGACTAAAACAGTACATTATGCTGTAGTAGGTGTCGAAGTATTTTAAGGAGTTGTTAGAATAACTTTAGCATTTTTCAGTATCAAACAAGAGAATTTACATGAGCAGGGATTCAGCTTGAACATGGAGCAAGGGGGCAAACTCAGATACAAGATGTGAAATCAATTTGTAATAAATTTCCTGGAGAAATGGGCTATTCACTAAAGGGCACAAAACACCATCTTGTTAAGAAATTAATCTGAAAAATCCAAAGAATCACAGAATCACAGAATGGTTGAGGTGGGAAGAGACCTCTAGAGATCATCTAGTCTAATCCTCTGCTCCAGCAGGGACATCTGGAGCAAGTGGTGGAGGGTCACATCTAGGTGGGTTTTTAAGATCTCCAGAGAAGGAGACTCCACAGCCTTTCTGGGCAGCCTATTCCTGACTAAGATAGAATAATTCTAGCATAGACTTTACGAAAACAACTGTATATCCCAGTGTAAATGTAAAAAAAATCCAACTCAATATCACACTTAAAAACATTCTCCACTTCTTCTATGAGAAGGTAGGCATGTTTTTTTTCCTTTTTCCTCCTTATTCACAGATTCTTTTTTTTTTTTTTTCACTGTCTTGGTTAGCATTCTACTTGCTGCTTTTTTAAGTAGAGACTGAGCAGAATACAACTACTGCGGTCTGCCATACTTCTTTCACCAAAATCTTCCTGCAAAACTTGGATTTCTGTGAAAAGATACCAAAAATTACACCGTTTATGATTTTTGATTCAAAAATGCTACTTGCAATTCAAGAATGTCTTTAGCATTCTCTCTCTATAATGAAGAACATTAATCATTGCTTGATGGATTACAATCAGCATGTCTAGACAAAGTGAGTTCGTGTTTATCTCCTAGGGAAACTAGTGAGCAACAATTATGTAGCTTACCCATTCTCAATATGTACATATTTATTTATTTAACAAGGAATGCTCCAAGAACCTGAAAGCAACTCAGCGTTCTCCGATGATGACAAGTAGATCAATAATACCATATGTTAAATAGCTTTCAGGTATGCTGGAGAGAAAGGAAATCAAGCAATGAGTTAATTAATAGTATTTTTTCTTGTTTTGGTGGCATTTGATTCTCTTATCATATGCACGGATCATTTAAGGAATACCATTCTGTGAAAACAGAATAAAATGCCTCTACATTTCCTTTAGTCATCTTTATTAAATTTGTTATCTATGATGCCCTTACAGTTTTCTGCAAAGGCACAGGACAAGGCCTAGCATAAATTCTAGCTATATGTTATTGATTGCTCTGCCTCAACAACATTGCACAGGGAAATAGAATGCGTCCAATCTAATATCATCTAATACAAAGTTTATTTCTGAAGTCAAGTGGCTCCTTTTACTGGTCAGGACAAAGAATCAGAAGCAAAACCTCACACCTACAGATTTTGCACACTGCCCTATATCATACTGTTTGGATCATTTGCTTCTTACAGAAGTTCAGAAACAAAACAGTGTGGAGAGAGGTTCGAAACACTGCTAAAGCTTATAGATAAAATTTTACTCTTGTTTTCTTTCAGTGAAGAAATCACTTTGTTTAACTTTCATGTGTTTTATGGTGTATTTTTCACTCCCAATTTGGGAATTTTATAATGCATGAGCAGATAAAACTTTAAAAAAAAAAGAAGTGAATCACCATATGTTGAATGTTTAAGTATGGTTTGCATTAAGATTACTTGAACGTGTTGCTGTATGCTGGTAAATGAAATCCACTACTTTCTATGCATTACAACAGACATAAATATAGCAATATGAGGAATAGCAGGTCTTAGATTAAGCCCTAAGACATGCATGGACCTTATATAATCACTAGTTTGCTGATAATCTCTCATTCTTTGTTCAGTTCATTCATAGGTCTCACTATCTTTACACTCCGCTTGCCATTTGGCTCTATATTGATCCCTCAATTGAATCCTGAAACACAAAATATGAATAGTTAAAATCTGCATTTTCCTTCTGGTTCAAATAGAAATAAAGGCTTTGCTAATTAGAAAGGCTTTCCTTTTCTTTTTTGTTGCCTTTTTTAATGTCCTTTTGAATTTTTACCAGAGATAACATAATATTCTTCTGAAAGTCCTTGAAAAGGGCTTCAGAAATACTTGACTTGAAAACTTCAAAAAGATACTTGAAATTCACAGGCAACTTTAGGCTTATGTTGGCATCCACAGTTGGTATTAATTGTACTGGACTAGCATGTCCAAATGTTTTATCTGTATTCATCCTTTGTATATCTGCAAATGTGGCAAAATCACTAACGTTTGTACATGTTTGGAAGCTTTCCTGTTCATCCTTGATAGAAATTTAACTGTTAAGTAGGACTATATTTTAAAAAGTAAATGATTTTTTTCCCACATGAGCACGGGAATCATTTTCCAGCATAAGCATGTTATTTCTAGCAGTGTGGATCCAAGTCTTGAAAAAGGAAGAGACCAGTATAACATTTCAACTTTGGATTTGCAGAGCTTCTACTGAGAAATAAACAGAGATCATTTGAGGGGTTGCAATGATGGCCATGCTAAAAAGCAAGATGCTTCAGAGAAGTGCACTTCAGTGTCTTGAGCTATGAAATTGTTATGCAAATCTTAAGTGGTTGGCTTGCATCTGACCACAAATATAATATTTCAAAGAACAGAACTTAATGGTGTGTAACACTAATGGAGGTTGTAAAGAAAAATTATAGGATATGGGTACCTGGTGTGCCCCTACTTGTTAGGTAGGGGCACAGAAGAGGGGTGTCATTTTGAATACAAAATGGGGATATAAAAATGGGAATTCCTAAAACATGTGCGAGAGTTTGAATTACAGCATGGGGACCTGCCAGCTGGAGGGAAAGATCGCCCTTCTAGAGAAGAAAAGAAGCAATTGGGAAATGCTGCAGTCAATAAGGAGCAGTGTTAGTATTTCCTGACTGTCATTCCATGACCGCAGAAGATGATGCTGCCCGGTGCTCCCTGCTGTGACTGGGATCGCTTTGGTGCTAGCACCAGAATCAGACTGTAATTACAGGTGGTGTTTTATTTGCCTTGTGCCAACAGGCTGCAGTATTTTATAAGGCAAATGAATGCTCCTCTGTGATGGCTGCAGTCTAAGCATACACCTACGGAGCAGTCCCTTCAGCGCTTGCTGTGTGCAGCAGAGATAACTGAGCCAATACCTCTGCTAACAGCAGCAATTTCACAGAAGTAGCAGGAGTGTGGTGGGCTAAAATATCTTGCTGTAACGGAAATATCATCATTCTGTGAAAGCTGATTCCTTGAATCCTGTGCCTGAAATCCTGCCTCTCTCTCCACTGCTCCCGTTTTGACAAATACCTCAGAAGACCATCAGCCTCGTGTGAAACCATGAGGGGCAAAAGGAAAGATGCCATCTAAACATTAGAGATATTGGCTGTTTGCTCGACTAAAAAAGCTGATGGAAAAAATCTGTTTCTTTCTAGGGCTATGGATTGAGGAAGCAAAATGAAGCCCTAACTTACTGTTTGTGCATGGGTGTTGTATTTTAACTGACATTTTTCCTCTGCCCCATTCATGTTCCTAGTAAGTGATTAAACATTCTCAGAAAATCTAAACAGTGTATGTGTGTGTGTGCATTTTTTTAGTAGATCCGAATCACTTTAGCTGTATTTTTGGCAAACTTCATTCACTTCATCTTCTTGGCATTTCATTATATTTTACGATCACAAAGTCAACTCTCCAGCAACAAAGCGAAACACGGCTCTCTGGAATAAATGTTGTCATTAACAAGCCATGCCAGGCACAGTGACAGATTTGCAGCTGTAATGAATAACATTTCCCACAAAGTTCTCCTGTCTGACAGAAAAGCTGTGACATTACTGCAGGCAACAGTGTTGGGAACTAAAAGATTGATTAATGCAAGCAGATAATTGAAACCTCAGTATTGTCACGTGCATGTCAACCTAACAACCAAACTACTACTCTAAGATAACATTTATCATGTAATAGCCTTTCCATGAATAACCCTCACACACATATATGCACACCTTGGAAAACATGGAATATTTCTTAGTGGATACAAGCTACTTACTGATAACTTATCCTAACTGATAAATCCAGTCTGGGTCTCTTAAAAAAAAAAATTAATTCAATTTCTTCTAGTATCTTAAGTTCCTGGACTCAGTTCAACACTGTTGGCAAAAGCCAAAAATACTTAATAGGAGGTAGCGATGAGCTGCAGTGCACCTTTGACACAGTAAGTGATAGCATCATTGTCGTGTCTGAATGCCTGGAGTTAGACACGATAATCCATATTTATCCCTGTCTAGATAAGTGAAGTGACTTTCAGAGGCTCTGGGATTCTAAAAGTAACCAGTAATTAGTATCTGGGCAAAAATGCTTAGTGCAATGCATTTAAATGACTGGATGACAGTTTTGTTATTGATTTCAATGAACTTCAGCTCCACTCTCAAATTTGGAGTCATGTCCATGAAAAAACCCTCTAAGATTCCAGATGCTTGTTTGAACCTGTCTGTAATTATATTAAATAGTTATTAATTATTTTATTTACATAACCCATTTAAATCTTACATTTTTGTGCTCATTTAGTGTAATAGATTTTACTCTTTCACTCATAGTGTTCTACGAAGTACTTACTATATGGTGTTGCTCTCCGGAACACATGGATAGACTGCTAACAAATCAAATATCCAGTACTGCAGTTCATCTTTGGACTGATAGCTGTAAAATGGATTCATATTATAAGACTAATCCTAACAAATTAAAGTTACATTGATGTATACATAAAGTACATTACGATATGGGGCATTACCAAATTATCGCATAGTAATTGATCTAATGTGGAAAATGTCACTGATACAAATTCCAGGTAAGAATACTGAAATTCTAACTGTAAATTATTAGTATTTTTTTTAAAAAAAAGAATATTCCATTCATTTTTATGACACCTTTAGAGTAAATCTTTTAGTTAATATGAAGGAAAAAAATAAAAATACCAAGCTGGTATTTTTTAAGTCCATCAGCTGAAAGTAATTCTGCTAATAAAATGTGACATGAAATAATACTTTGAATCAATTGTATAGATTCTGGCTTCCTAGTAATGTTGAATTTAATGTGTTTTATAATTTGTCATAATTTTGCCATTTATTTGTCATTATTCTATGTACAGCTCTGACAGGAACAGAGCATAAAATGGGTTAAATTGTCAGCCTCTGCTGAGAATCTGGTCTGTCTCTTTCTATTTTTGTCTTCAGCTGATTTTCTCTCTAGATGTATCTCTCTTCAAGTTCCCCCCAGGCCTTTTTCAATCTCCTTAAGTTTTTTCTTTCTTTCCTCTACATGAGCTTTCTTTCAACTGTTCTTGCAATCTGTGGACAGATTCCTGCAGTTCTTAATCATTCATCATGCTTTCAGAAGCAGCTTTGGTTGACTTCACTAAGGGCAGCACAATTTCACCCTGTGGTTGTGCACTTTTCCTTACGTCCCTTTTCCATTTCATTTCATTGACTGGAAATTTGATTCAATTTTTCTGCTCTGGCATGGCTTCTTTAATACCTGCAAATCTTTTCTGCTGCCTTTCTTCTCCATTATTTTTTTTCTCTCTCTCCCTTCCTACAGGTAAAGTAAGAGGAGTGAATAAGGGATCAGACCTTTATTTAGTTATAGGCCAGGGACAGCTACTGGCTATACTCATCTATGTAGTAAGGGGCAGATATAGGTTTCTTTTAATTGAATTCCCTATATGATCACTTTAAATGCAGATCAGCCACTAAAATACACAGTATAACTTTAACTGTAGGATTTTTTTTTATGGGTATGGAGTTAAATATATATTTATGTTATACTATTTAGGTTTTGTTTTGACTTGTTTGTTTTGTTTTGACTTTTATTTTGACTCAGTACATTTTAGTTCAGATTCAGGGTAAAGTTCCCCTAAAATAGAAACAAATTTTAATTTTAGGGATCTAAATTTAAAAATCAGTACTTAAATGATAAAAATAGCCTTTTATCTTAAATGCATTTATTAATTCTATTCTCTCATGAGTTTTCATGAGAGCTCAGATTATATCTGTCAACAGTTCCTGTTAGACTTCTGTCATGAAAGAATTTACCTGAAACCGAAATATATCCTTTCTGTAGTCGCTGTTATCAGCTGACCCTCCTAAGGCCTGAAACATTAATGACATTCCCAGTTGTTAAATCATTTTCTTACTGAGAGGGACAGTTAAAAGTAAAGGAAGTGCTTGTTCAATACAGCCTATATGTGTTTTTGTGAGTATGTGTGTAGTCACACTGCTTTGCAGGAAAGAAAAGACAGGTAATAACAGCTGAGGCAAAGCACAAGTTGGTAAGCCTCTTTCTTAGCAGAGGGCCTAACAACTTTTCTTGAGCACTTTTCTTAAAAACTTGTCTTTCTCCTCTCCTCTCCAGAGACTATGGACCAGCAAGATGTGTTGTGGAATATCCTGCTCCCCTGAATAGATTTTAATTCCCTAATCTGTATTCAAAATAGTTTCCAAATGGTGATTAGGCATGAAACCGAAACCACGCTTGGTAAATTATACATATATATATATGTGTGTGTGTGTATGTATATATAGGTGTGTGTGTGTACATAATATTAAATAATATATATTAAACATATATATATAATAAGAGACTGCAAATGAATTTTGTTATACACAAAAATCTCTTCTACACAGTTGTTATGAGCAAATAATTGCATATAAACATATACTATATTTGTAAATAATATAATAATTGAGCAGATGATAGAGTAGTCCTTAGAATAACTCATTTCAAAATGTGTTTCTATTAAAGAGACAGACTGTGTGAAGAGGTGACCGTACAAATTCCTCTCCTTTGACTTCCTGCACAGGCTGATTTGACCCCAGTCTTTGTAGTCCCTTTCCATTTCAAATGATTACCCAGGTCTTCCACCATCTGCTCACTGACAGCCTTCAAACCAGTAAAAAGCAGTCAGCTTTTCTAGCATTGAACCATAAAATGCCAAATGTCATTACAGACATAAAACTCCTCAATGAAAAATGCAATATTATATACCAAGCAAAGTAACACAATAAATAAATAGATTATATCTCTGCCAGAAATTAACTCTTAATGCCATTAAAGTAATGAAGCATAAGGTCAAAGGAAAGGAAACAGGATTTTAAATTAGTATTTTCATTGTGATGATGGAACCACTGCTGCGACCCCTAATCTGCTCATGCTGACAGACCCATTATCTGCAATTATTCTTTATTCAAGTGTAAACCACCATTATGCATGGAGCTTTTGCTACTGCAATAAAAATTTTAAAAAGCTATGTATTGTATTTAACAGCTGACTTCACCAAGCTATAGTGTCCTACTGTAAAAAATATATCCTTACATTTGCAATCATAACTTAGTTTTTATAGCGTCCTTTTCCAGAAACAGAACCTCTATGTTATCCTAAAGATTTGCACCAAGAGCTCTTTTTAATGGAATAAGTCTGAAAGTCAAAGTTCATATATATGCGCGTGTGTATGTGTGTGCACACATTAAATTTATTCATAACATTTCTTCTGGAATGTGTTGCCTCGTGTGAAACTCATTTTTGAAAAGCAATAAATGGTCAAGACTGATTTTGTGTTCTGTAGCAGATATAATGTTGTTAAAGAGTTTTCTGTTAAGAAAAGCTGGTCTGATCTTGTTCTGTTTCATGAAGAGAGAAGAAACAGCTGCAGATTTTGCTGCCAGATAACTTCCAGTGACTTGTCACTAATACTTCCTGGAATTTTCAGCATTCTCACTGATTTCCTTACAATTACGTTATAAATAATTATGTCAAAATAACTTGAAATCAATGGGCATATCTGTGTATGAAAATTATTGACACTTTGATATTTACATATTTGGGAGAGAGAGAAGAAATCTCTTTTCAAATAAATCACTTGTTCGGGTATCTAGAAGAAGTGCTATGTACTGGAAAAGTATTATTAAAAAAAAAAAAAAAAGGGTAAAAAATAAAAGAAGAGCTAGGTCTCCTTCCTGTCACACAAGTATAGACATGGTGAGAGACAAGGAGGTAGCAGTGAATTAGTTCCTTGTTGCAAGGACAGAAATCATTGTGGAGACAGGATGGAGATGTCAGAGTGGCTCACCAACTCTGCAGATGGTACTAAGGAAAAAATACAAAAAAGCAGAATGGACAAGATACAAAATGTTTCATAGCACACTGACCTGGCTACACCTCCTTTTTGCACCAAAGTGAGGTTAGTGGCTTCAGGCTCAAATATACCTGCGCAATCTCCACTGTCCACATTACGTAGACATGGTCTATGAAGTTTTATCAATACTTGCTAGGGTATTGTCCAGGTAAAGAGATTTTGTTATTGAAATTTTGTTATTAGGTCACTGGTGACTTCAGCTGCATTGCTGGCAAGAAAGCAGAACCTTTGTATTGCTTTTTATGTGGTATCTATGACTGAAGATTATTGCTCCCTCACTACTCTACATTTAGAGTCATTTACATGTATTACATGCATTTACATTTACGAAAGGTCAACCTGAATGAATAGTGCTTGATTTAAAAGTAATTCATGCTTTGTATGAATTCTTTCCTTTGTATGTGTTTCCTGCTTTGTATGACAATGTGTAAGTGCATTCAGAAGAGAATGACTAAATAATTAGGAAAAAATATCTATCAAAGGCTGACAAACACACTGGCACATCTGTAGCAGGTCATTGAGGAAATCCCTAAACTTCAGATTTCTGGGCACTGGGAAAAATGTTCAGGAATGTATCCATTTGTGGTTATCCTGTTGTTCCACTGTTTCCTTATGCATCCACCTCTGGCCAGTGCTAGAAGGATGACCCAGTATAACTGATATTATGGCCTCACTTTAATGCTAATATGCCTGTGGGGGTGAAAAAAATATTAGAAACAGCTGGAGTATTTCCTCAGAAACATATCTCCAGATGTAGCAGAGGAAAGTTTGTCACATGGGTTTACCCCCTGTCTGTCCATTGTGTGTCAATGTGCATCTATCAGGACTACGGGGTCGCATGTCCCCAGTTAGTGCCCGGCTGGTGCTTCGGGTGTTCTTTGTCTCATGGTGTGAGCACGGTTTTGCTGCTGAGCTGTCCCTCCTTTACCAAGGCTATTACTAGGGAAGGCGACCTGCCCAAGCAGAAATCCTGGAGACACTTAGTGTTATGTGCAACTTATAGTCTTTGTCACACTCATTATTTCTTTCCGGTGAAATACAGAAAGAACATATAGCAGATAGGAAATCAAAGGGAGTAAAGTGATCACTCCAATTTAGTGTTTTTTTCTCCCCAGAACTAGACAAAGCTAGGCACAGCTATTGAGAACTATGAAAACTAATAAAAATCACACTTACTCCATGACACAGAAATACAGAGATGACTAACAATGTCTAAAAAAGCACCCCACATTTAGCTTAAATGGCTTTTGATCTTAAGACTCATAATTTGCCCAGCTTTGAATATTTCTGAAGTCTGTCACAGCAATGTTATTGCATTTTGTTTAAATATGAACATAAATCCTACAATAATCTATTCGATATAGATTTCTGTGCCGGTTTACAGCCTCCCTGAAGCCAGTGAGGTTCTGTCTGAGCAGGAACCTGGCTCATATACATGGCCAGGGTATTGAGGTACCTTGCATCAAAATTAATACTGGTAAAAGCATCATAAACAAGCGTTAAAAATAGTAAATTGAAGAAGCAAGGTTTCAATTTGCCTTGTTTAAATTCCACTTTTATGACACAAACTTTTAACTTCATAATGAAAAGTCAGGGCTTTTGGACAATTTTAGTCACATTCAGCCTGAAGGAATGAGGATGCTGAGAGAGAAGCCATGTCCTGGTGCTCACTACCTGTGCCTGGCAGTCTGGTTGGTACCAGCAGTAAGAATGCCTTTAGACACCACAGCTGATGGGTGTAAGGAGGGTGGCACCTACACACACACATACCTTCAGAGCGAAGATGTGGAAGGTGAAGTGGGCTTCACACAGATGACATCTCTACGTAACTCAGCCAACAAGTTCTAAGAAGTCTATTCTGAGCAGTTAGTCAAATACTGGCATATTTTCAGCAAGCCAGCAGAAGCTCCATACGAGAGCCCAAGAAATTCCTCTGCCAAATTTCAAGCCTTTGGAGGCAGTAAGGGTTTTCAATGAAACAGGAGTTAGAATGATGTAATGAGCAAGTAAAATATTCTTTCCTAATCAAGTTTCCAAAACAAAACAAACAAACAGAAAAGAACCTCTTGCGTTTTCTGTAATTGCTTGCAAAGAGTCAGAAAGATTTCAATCTAATTTTAGCAAAGTTAAAATCCACTAAGCAGGGGTTTTCACACTGAAAGGCAACAGGTAGCCAGAATAGGATGAATCTATGTCTCCTCTCTCAATAATATATCAACAGGGAACCAGATGAAGAAAACAAGAGGATATAGGCATCTTAATACTTTTCTGCTTCTCGGGCCTTCTCTGAATATAACTAGACCTTGAACCTGGCAGAAAAAATTAGGCTTTATATTAATGTGCCTCCTAAAATTATTAGTGCAGTCTACTTAAATCTTGTTATCATGCGAGGATAATTAACAGTGAAAATGGGCAGGCAACAATAGTATACAGTACACTGACTTTAAAATATCAACATATACTGTTTTAAATATGATCTCTCTTTGACTAATGTAGAGCTGAATTTATCACACCCATCACCTTAGCACCTTTGCTGCCAAGCAATTTGCTCATATTGTCTTCTCACTGGAAGAAAGGCCATTTCAATAGTAGCAATGCCAACATGACATATCATTTTTAAGGGAAATAGCCTGTACTGCAAATTCACTTTGAATTGTTCAGCTTCCTTTTTCTTAGATATTCAGATGATAAAGCCACTTGTGGGTGCATTAAATGTAAGCTACTCACATAAAGAAATATGAAATTCAATGCTTTTTGAAGATAATATGATATGATTTCACAATCCTTTAAGCAATGTCTAAAAGGTCAAGCAAGTATGAAAATTGAGAAAGGTAGCTTATCAGAATAGGAGGAACAGCAGTAGCCAAATAGGAAGAACAGCAAAACTATATAAAAGATGTACTGGGTAATTTATATGAAAGGTGTAATTTCTCATAAATGAACTCAGTAATTTGTACATGTAGCTCTGTGAAGATCTCACGTTATTTTTCTTTGAACTTCAAATACCTTTTTGGAATAATTTTTTGCAATAGTTGTTAGTATTCTAACAAGGATGGAATTGTTGAAATAGTTGTTCATAATTTTGCATACTGGGCATCACACATTTTCTTTCAATCATGCAGTTGAATTACCTTGCATTCTCGTCTTTAGTGTCCTTCTATATTGTAATGGACAATATGGAAACACATTTACGAAAAGAGAAGATATACTGTGACAATATACATAGCACTTAAGAATGTTGCTTTTGTATAGAATTATTTCTAGTAGAGATGCTACTGTGTACTGTGTGTACTGTCATCCTTGTGATATGTACTGTAATATGTGGCCAAGTTTGGGACCTTGGTGTGACTTCACGCAAAGGCTGTTGGCAATATGGGTAGTGAGAGATTCCAAACCAAATCTAATGCATTTCTCACAGTTATAATTGTAAGATAGGGATTGTAGAACAAAAAAGTAAAAACTGAAGCCATGGCAAGTGTGATGACAAATAAATATTTGACTTCTGTATTTCTTTGTTTTCTTTCTTTTTTTTTCTCTATGTTCTTTTTTCTCTCCCATCACCCCTTTCATTAACCCTCAACACTTGGCTATTGTGTTATCAATCAAATCCTCTGTATTGGCTTTATTTTATTGTATTGTGCATTTTTTTCTTGTTGTGTGGTTTGATCTCTCGTCCTGGGAAGTAGCCATGTAAAACTATTTGTATATTGTAAGAAAGAAGAAAATAAAAGATCATATTTCAAGGACTTACTTAATATTTCATTGATTTTATTCTCCCTGTGTAAACAGGGAATATTAAGATCTTAGTGAGCTGACTGTTAAGTAGATTCTTTTTAGAACATCTATGATATGTAGTCCCTTCTTATATCTACTGTACTTTTTCTACCAGACCTTCTTAGACAACAGCCTCTTCAACAATGTTCTTCAGAACCACGCTGTTTTCCAAAACACTAGCAGTTGCAGAAATCTGGGGATCAAACCCGGGCAAGATATTTTCTGTATTAACCAGTGCTGAAAGTAGCCTAGAGGCTACTGGGGATGTTAAATAAAATAAATAAATACATAAATAAAGTGTGATTAGTGTGATATAAGAGATAAGTGAAATGTCTGGTGCCCTAGACAGTGTGTCATTGCACAGTTAAAAGAGTATGGCAGCTGGCCTTTCACATTCAATGACTTCATCTTCTAAAAACACCTGGTCTCCCAACATCTGGCCCCAACACACACAACTGGATGCTACAGGATAGTCCAGCTTCAGTTGGCTCCTCACCTCATCCATGTCCTTTGCCTTACTCAAACTCTGGAGGAGCATGCTGTAAACATCCTCTTACTCAGATCACCTGAACATTTCCGCAGCCTCCACTGCTGTATGAGAGTAGGCATAAAATGAGCAATGCTCCCTCTTCCTTGGGAGAATGACAAAACTACTGAAATTAAGAAATGTCTGTTTTTGCCAATAGCCCAGAATGCCTGACAGCAACAGAAAAGGATGAAGCAATGTGTCTGCCAATACTCTAACAAACAGACCTGTTCATGAATAGCTAAAACTGTTTCTTTTTCAAGCATGGAAAAGAAACATGAAAATGTTTCTTTCCAAAGAGTGTACCATAGAAGAGGAAAACCATCTCACATGACTGTTGTGTCTCAGGGGACTACTCTAAAATTAAAAATTCTGCCAGCTTTCGTACTCTGAGAACTCACCCTACTTAGCCTTAAGAAATTAAACACTTTAGCTATGAAGCTTAGGAAGAGGGGACTAAAACGTAAAAATGTATAAATCTTGTAGAAAAGGACCAAAAAAAAAGAAAAAGTGACACAAGAGCACAATTATGTGAGCTAAATACTGCTTCGCAAGTATTTAACTGATATAATCCAAGGGGGATATTACAGCTTCTTGTTGAAGGAAAACAGAAAGTCAGTCAGTTTTTCTAGCCCTCTATTTTGTTCCCATTCTCCACTTTAGTCCCAGTTGTTTCCACCACTTAAAAGAAAGGAAGTTATCATGCAGTGATTTAACACCTAGAACAAAGGGGAAAAGTCACTTAATATTTTTCTTCATTTCTCTACCCCCTGGAGACCATGTGGAAGAAAGGGTTTCACATAAGCCCTGCAGATAACTTCTTTTTGAACCAATATAAAGAGAGATATAAAATCTCGGCCAACATGACGTCTACAGGGAGAAAATTGCTCAATTCCCTCTTGTTTCAGAAAAGAATTTACTTACACAGCAAGCATGAAACACTTTCCCCTCCATTTTCACTTTCCTCTTGAGAAGTATGGAAATCCTAATACTTCTTAAACAGCCTCCTGGAGAGGCCTTTTGAGAGAATACTGTCTTCTGAGCTGCCTTTTTGAAATTCTTCCAGGGCAGTTCATTAACCTGGCTCCCTCTTCCTTCCTGCAGTTCATGCATCACTTACCATCTTATACCGAATAATTTTGTCCTGTTACATGTTTTCTCTTTTGAAATGATGTTCTGCAGTAATTTGTGTTCATTTCTGCAAGAAACTACCACACTAAATTGCTGTGGCAACACGTTTTCTTTTTTCTCAAGTCAAGGTCAAGAACAGAGTCATTTGTTTTTTTTTCTAAATGATTCTGATTAATTATTCTTTCTTACCATATTGATTCTCTGATGGAATTCCAATTACATCACTCTATTGTGTTATATACTGAAATGAGTAGCTAAGTCAAGCTTCACAGGTGTCTTCAGGGTTTCTGCAGCTAATAGGTCTGTGTTCATTAAGGCGTCTGCGATACAGTTTTCTGTGATATAGTTCAGGTGTACAAGTCCATCCGTGTATTAAGGAAAATTATCAGAACTGTTCCATAGACATTATGCACTCTCCACTTCTTCTTTTTATTTATTTATTTATTTATTTTTGTTTGTAAAATTGACCTCCCAAAGGAAATTCCCTAGCTGACCTTTAAATACTTCAGTACAACAAAACCTGGATCAAAGATTTGGTTATTTATATACATACACATGCATATATGTATGCATGTATTTTTTCTCTGAGACACAAAAGTTTTCAGACTTCATAATATTACAGGCCTTTTTTTCCTAAATTCTCTCATACTCTACCATCCAGCTACTTAAATTATACAGAGCCTTTTTTTCCTGTAGCATTTTAACCCAGTTAATATTAATTATTAAATTTAAAGCACAGGCACTATCTGAGTCAATCTCATTGTACAATTTCTATGATGCTTTCCCATTTATACCTCAGCATGTGTCAAGAAAAAAAGGAAAATAAATGAAATGATAAGGAAGAAACTAAAAAAAAAAAAAAGAGAGAGACGGTCGTTTTCACCCTCATGGTCGCTCTGCAGAGCTCGGTAACAGTTTTACTTGCTGAATAAAACTAGATTCAACAAGTCTAATATTTAACATAAATGGGATATTAAAGCAAGGAGAACAGTCAAGAATCATAGAATCATAGAATGCTTAGGGTTGGAAGGGACCTGTAGAGGTCATCTAGTCCAACCCCCCTGCACACGCAGGGTCACCTACAACACATGGCACAGGACTGCATCCAAGTGGGTTTTGAAGATCTCCAGAGAAGGAGACTCCACAACCTCTCTGGGCAGCCTGTTCCAGTGCTCTGTCACCCTCACTGTTAAGAAATTTTCCCATAAGTTCCTGTGGAACTTTTGGTGCTTCAGTTTGTGGCCATTACCTCTAG